>JAQFVV010000051.1:6212583-6530455 GCA_028023455.1 Epiperipatus broadwayi
TTTATGAATAGTTAAAAAAGAAATAGCAGTGGATTTGTTATGATATTTTAATAATTATAAGTGCATTTAAAAATTTTTAAAATTAATTTTATAAACTAATCATATGTTAACATCAATTCTTTAAGATTTTAAAATTGGACTTCAAAAATATATGTATATTTAAAAATAAACTTTTGGGGGCAATGGCTAAATGCTAATACACTATTGTTTAGACTACATATTTCAATTTATTACTTTTTTTTAATGTTTGCAATACTGAAATATTAATTTTAAGAATGATTTTCATTTTTCTACTTATATTTGTAATAAATAAATTTAAAATTTTTGGACCACAAAATATAAATAAAGTGTAATTATTAATATGTTGCAATTATTTTCTAAATGATTATTAGAGCTTTCAAGAATAGTGGAGCAGTTAGTAAATAGCTTAATAAAGAACCAAGTATAAAATATATATTTTTTAATTTTCAATATAATGTCAATATTTTTATAATTAATAGATTTAAAGTTTTTTAATAATTTTAAAATCATTTAAAGTAATTATCTTGTATACAAAATCTCTATTTTCTCTGTTGTCTGATTGGTTAATGTATATTTGTCTGTAAGCCTGTCGTGAGTCAAATTCACAATTGAAACATCACAATAAAAAAAACCTGATTTCTTTTTTATAAATCAATAACTATCCCTAACTAAACTGTAATTTATATTATGAGCATTTTATGTCAACTAAGTAATTTCACCCTTTATATTTAATATTCAGTATTTTTTATTTTATGCAAATCCAGTAATTTTTATTATGAAGTATAATTTATACAAAGTAAGTAATTCTACCATTATTAAACCATAATAATTCTAGTTTTCTGTAACATTATCAAATTCACATATCAATATAATAAGTATATTTAAAAATTTCTATTTTAATTTATCTCTATTAATACTGTAACAGGCACACATGATGTTACATTAGTCTAATAAATAAAATTAGAAATTAAAAATTAGAAGTTCACAAACAAAAATTTGTTTTTAAAAATTAAAAATTGAAAATTAAAAGTAATCTAAACTAGTATGTATATATATATGTCAACAGATGGCGTTCTACCAAAAACACCGTCAAGCGTATTTTGTTTACATAAACGTCAGAGAATGCATTCACTATCTCTAACTTTAATTCCACTTTCAGATCATGATTTCATGCTATTTGCTATCGTCAGTGAAAGACAGGAATAAGAACTAAATCTAAACACAAACTCTGAGCGTTTATGAAACAGTTTCTATTCAGCTTGCAAGCATGAATTTTTTAGACATGTTAATGTCTTCGAACTCAGAGCAGCAAGCCAGATAGCTACATGGTCTGATATCAGTTCAGCATCACCACATAGTAGAAGCCTCTGCAATATATAGCATTGCAAGAAAGACCTCAAAGGTACATTTATGAAAAACAAAATCAAGTTAAAAACTTGTTAACACTTGTATTTATGTCAACAGATGGCGTTCTACCAAAAACACCGTCAAGCATATTTTGTTTACATAAACATAAAGAATGCATTCACTATCTCTAACTTTAATTCCACTTTCAGATCATGATTTCAAGCTATTTGCTATCGTCAGTGAAAGACAGAAATATTAACTAGATCTAAACACAAACTCTGAGCGTTTATGAAACAGTTTCTATTCAGCTTGCAAGCGTAAATTTTTTAGACATGTTAATGTCTTCGAACTCAGCACAGCAAGCCAGATAACTACATGGGTCTGATATTAATTCAGCATCGCCACATAGTAGAAGTCTCTGCATTATATATCATTGCATCTGTTGACATAAATACAAGCGTTAACAAGTTTTAATGTGATTTTGTTTTTCATAAATGTACCTTTGAGGTCTTTCTTGCAATGATATATTTCAGAGGCTTCTACTATGTGGTGATGCTGAACTGATATCAGACCCATGTAGCTATCTGGCTTGCTGTGCTGAGTTCGAAGACATTAACGTGTCTAAAAAATTCACGCTTGCAAGCTGAATAGAAACTGTTTCATAAACACTCAGAGTTTGTGTTAGATCTAGTTCTTATTCCTGTCTTTCACTGATGATAGCAAATAGCTTGAAATCATGATCTGAAAGTGGAATTAAAGTTAGAGATAGTGAATGCATTCTCTGACATTTATGTAAACAAAACACGCTTGACGGTGTTTTTGGTAGAACGCCATCTGTTGACATAAATATGAGTGTTAACAAGTTTTTAACTCACATTTTGTTTTTCATAAATGTACCTTTGTGGTCTTTCTTGCAATGATATATATTGCAGAGGCTTCTACTATGTGGTGATGCTGACCTGATATCAGACCCATGTAGCTATCTGGCTTGCTGTGCTGAGTTCAAAGACATTAATGTGTCTAAAAAATTCACGCTTGCAAGCTGAATAGAAACTGTTTCATAAATGCTCAGAGTTTGTGTTTAGATCTAGTTCTTATTCCTGTCTTTCACTGACGATAGCAAATAGCTTGAAATCATGATCTGAAAGTGGAATTAAAGTTAGGGATAATGAATGCATTTTCTGACATTTATGTAAACAAAATACGCTTGATGGTGTTTTTGGTAAAATGCCATCTGTTGACATAAATACAAGCATTAACAAGTTTTTAACTTGATTTTGTTTTTCATATATATATAATCACACTGATGGAAAAATATTAAAAGAAAACTTTATTAAAAAGTATTTTAAAATTAAATTTTAAGAAAAAAGTTTTAAAATATTTAAAGATAAAAATATATCTTTAAGAATGTACAACATTTAATTAATTCTATTGTGTAAAAAGGCTAAAAATGGAAATGATTATTTTTAATTAGTTTAAGTAAACTAGCCATTGTGCATCTCAAAGTTTATGATTAAAGGTCAGATAGAAAATAAAACTAATAAGAACAGAATAGCCAATTAAAAAATCCCCCAGGAAATGGACCACAGTGAAAGAATCACCATCATCATGTCATCATGACATCATGTTTAGTCAATCCACAATTTTAATATAAAAAGGAAAGATTGGAAATAAAATAGATGTGTGCTATATGTGTTAAGTCCAGGAGAGTTGAAGGAGAAGGGATTGAAAAGACGCACTTTCAATCCCTTCAGTTTTTCCAAAAGAAGAAATAAAATATCATTTTCCTATATTGCAGACCTCCAGGACATCAGATTCCTGTAGTAAAATCCTGCAAATAACTATACCAGCTACAGTAAAGTACCTCTGGATGAATACCAATAGAACAGCAAACAGCATACCGGTCTCCTCAAGGTTGTCATGGGAATTAGAAACAAAGGGATCCAAATTACAAGCAACTAGAAAGTATTGACTTTTTCTTTTTAAAACCATAAGAACTGTATATAACTAATGAACTTTAACTATAAAAATTTTTCAGTATTTAAATATAAATATAAATTCCTATCTGACCAAACCAAATCATTTATTAATAATTACTTTTATCATATGTAGTTTTAAAATCATTCCATTAATTTTTTTTGTTCTTTTAAGTGTTTATTATGATTTTTTCTGTTAAGCTAAACTTTTAATAAATGTTAAATTTAAGGTGGGTGTGGATTTTTGCATAGATCATAAAGTTATGTTAGTTCAATTAAAGGGAAGGTTAATCTTAGGTTATTTGTTTCGCAGTTATTGGTTTGATTTTTTTTATTTAGTGAATCTTCTTTTATTTTTGAATGGATAGTGTGGATCACCTAGTATGGAATGGGATGGTAGTAAGGAATCCATGGAGTTTTTTTTATTGTTCTTCTCACCAGACAGATGAAGTATTCCTGTACTGGATGAGAGACATTTCTTCTAGATAACTGTGCTGTTCAGATGTATATTTCTGATAGTATGGTATTGTGCTGTCATATTCATGTTGCATTGAATACATCAATATATCAGATAAAATGGCATTAGTTTGACTGTGAACTTTTGGCCTGTGGTTAAATAAGGGATATAGAATTTTTTTCGCATGCAATCTATGTAGTCTATCCATACTCAACACTAATAAATAAATTAATTCATCTGTGCAAACTTATAAAATAAAAGGTTAAAATGTAAATTAAATCAAATGCTAAAGTAGACATTATACTAAAGTAAATAATTCTAAATTTTATATATGTGCAAAATAAATGTTTCTGTGTATTGTTAATTTGGCAGTAGCTTTTTTTTTTTTTTTAATCTTATACTTTATCTCTGCTGCTTCACAAGCTAGTGACTGGGGCATTTTAGTCATATTTATTTAAAAATTGGATTTTAACAGTAAGTATCTGCCTACTATATAATTTTCCAGGTTTGAATGGCCTGGTGGCAACCTTAGTCTCAAATTCACTCCAACCATTATAATTGGATTCCCAACATGGCATGATGCATAATAAACCACGAGTACCTTGATTAAAATTTTTTTAATATATTTTAGCTAATTACATAAAGCTGTATATTTTAAATTTTATAAAAACACTGCCAGAAAGAAATAGCACATATATTAAACATGAGAGAAAAAAAAAATATTAATAATTTTAAATTGTAATTTTGTTTTTAAAAAAAAAAGAAAAAAAATGTCATAAGGTTGCAATTAATATAATTTTTTTAAAACATATATTGTACTTTAAAGTGTATAAACATGCACACTCTTGTAAGTTTATGACTGTAAATGTGGAACCTCATGATGAGTTCTTTTGGGAATCTACCTTGGTGTAATCCCTTTTAAGCATTTCAATTAATCATAAATAAGTTGGTGGCATATATAATTGTGCTGCAAATATACATGTATAAACTCATTATTTCTTAAAATGTATTTACTCCAATGCAAACTCCTTAAATAAATAATTTGCTTGTCACCATGTGTTAAAAATGAAATGTAGAGAAAAGGGAACTCTTGGGGGGAGGAGGCATAAGCATAGATGGTTCATATGAAAATTATGGCCAACATTTTTTTTTGTATGCAGTCTCTTTTTGTAAATTACTAACTGAAAAAGTCTTTGTAAATTGATGTGGTTAATCATGTACCATAATTACTAACCCTAAGTAAAATATTTTTTTTTGTTTATTTTTTTAAAGCAAGTTTACTGATATGTAATGGGCACACATGCTGTCACATTAGTCTAATAAATAAAATTAGAAATAAAAAATAAAAAGTTCACAAATAAAAATTTGTTTTTTAAAAATTAAAAATTGAAAATTAAAAGTAACTTAAACTAGTATATATATAAAATCGCATAGATGGAAAAATATTAAACGAAAACTTTATTAAAAAGTATTTTAAAACTAAATTTTAAGAAAAAAAATTGAAAGATTTAAAGGTAAAAATATATCTTTAAGAATGTACAACATTTAATTAATTCTATTGTGTAAAAAGGCTAAAAATGGAAATGATTATTTTTAATTAGTTTAAGTAAACTAGCCATTGTGCATCTCAAAATTTATGATTAAAGGTCAGATAGGAGATAAAACTAATAAGAACAGAATAGCCAATTAAAAAATCCCTCAGGAAATGGACCACAGTGAAAGAATCACCATCATCATGTCATCATGACATCATGTTTAGTCAATCCACAATTTTAATATAAAAAGGAAAGATTGGAAATAAAATAGATGTGTGCTATATGTGTTAAGTCCAGGAGAGTTGAAGGAGAAGGGATTGAAAAGATGCATTTTCAATCCCTTCAGTTTTTCCAAAGAAAGAAATGAAATATTGTTTTCCTATATTATGTACCCCCAGGACATCAGAGTCCTGCAATGAAATCCTGCAAAGAACTATACCAGTTAGAGTAAAGGACATCCGGATGAATACGAATTGAATGGCAAACAGCATACCAGTCTCTCCAGGACATCAAGGGAATTAGAAACAAAGGGATCCAAATTACAAGTAACTAGAAAGTATGGACTATTTCTTTTTAAAACCATAAGAACTCTATATAACTAATGAACTTTAACTATAAAACTTTTCCAGTATTTAAATATAAATATAAATTCCTATCTAACCAAACCAAATCATTTATTAATAATTACTTTTATCATATGTAGTTTTAAAATCATTTCCATTAATTTTTTTTGTTCTTTTAAGTGTTTATTATGATTTTTTTCTGTTAAGTGAAACTTTTAATAAATGTTAAATTTTAGCTGGGTGTGGATGGCTGCATAGATCATAAAGTTATGTTAGTTTAATTAAAGGGAAGGTTAATCTTAGGTTATTTGTTTCGCAGTTAAATTGGGTTAATGAGTTCAATGTATCGGTGTAATTAGTAAATGTAGCATGAAGATCCACTATGTGCAGGATCACATTATATGCTGCACTTGGGCAAAATAGTCCCATTTCTTACTGACCATTGGAATCAGATGGTATTCCCTGATTTTTGGATCACCCCTTTAGCCTATTGAATGGGATGGTAAGTTGGCAAAAAGGACCACAATCCCTTCTTATGGATTTTTTTTTATTGTTGGTTTCACCAGACAGACAAAGTATTCCTGTACTGGATGAGAGACATTTCTTCTAGATAACAGTGCTATTCAGATGTATATTTCTGACAGTATCATATTGTGCTGTCATATTCATGTTGCATTAAATACATCAATATATCAGATAAACTGGCATTAGTTTGACTGTGAATTTTTGGCCTGGGGTTAAATAAGGGATATAAAATTTATTTTTTTGAATGCAATCTATGTAGTCAATCTATACTCAACACTAATAAAAAAATAATGCATCTGTGTAAACTTATAAAATAAAAGGTTAAAATGTAAATTAAATCAAATGCTAAAGTAGACATTATACTAAAGTAATTGATTCTAAATTTTATATATGTGCAAAATAAATGTTTATGTGTATTGTTAATCTGGCAGTGGCTAATTTTACTTTTTTAATCTTATACATTATCTCTGCTGCTCCACGAGATAGTGACTGGGGCATTTTTGGTCATATTTATTTAAAAATTGGATCTTAACAGTAAGTATCTGTCTACTATATAAATTTTCCAGGTTCGAATGGCCTGGTTTGCCCTTGTATGACAGATACAGTAAGTCTCAAATTCACCCCAACTGTTATAATACCTTGTTAGTAATAAACTAAAGATCAGCTTTTCAAGCTAATGCACATGCACTTTATGAATCTTAATAATAAATGAATACATTCACTTCCAACACAATATAAAGACTTTGTGAAAGAATAGAATGAATCACCTATTCTTTCAATCCAAATGCTTAAGTATGGGAAAATCTTAAGCACTGGAAATTAAAGTGGGAAGATAAACCAATCACTTTAAATTACTTTTTACTATGTCTGAATGAATGATGCCTACAAAATTTTCTAGAATTTATAATATGTCATTCTTAAATGAAAATATCTTATTTAAATATCTTGTTAGGTAACAACAGCCTTTCAGGTTGGGTTGTGTACCTGGTTGAAAGCCGGGCATGCAAAACTATTAATAATCTAAATGGATTAATACCTTTCTCATATCTGCTTATATAATATTAAAATCATCAATTTAATTTATATTAAATCTTTAAAAAAATGTTAAATCAACAAATTAAAAACAATGATGGCTTTTACATAAGCTGTGTACATCTGGTTATTATAGAAAGTTTTTATGAGTAATCCAGCAATACAATATCTACAGACTTTGTTATTCAAAAATTGATGAATTACTAAAGAGTTTTGTTCCATCTCATGCTCAAACCTTTTATTAACTTCTAATTAATAAATTATTCAAATATTTTATTCTTTTGATTCTAGAAAATACTTTTTTTACAAGCTATATTCAAACAGAAGGCTTGGTATAAAAACCACAAAACATCATATGATCACCATTTTCTATGTTTATACAACATGTTAAAGCAGTAGTAAACTCTCTGTACACTAGCGCCACACAGTGCAAGACTTAGTAATCAATAAATGCAACTAAGTTTGTGCTAATTAAATAAATAAAAGGTAGTCACTGGAGGATTGTATTGGATAATAAGATCTAGGTGTAGAGCTATCAGATAGAAAATTTCTCATTGGTGTAAGCTAAAACCTAGAAACAAGTCTGATAATACTGGATAAGTAGGCAGTATGTAGTGATTTTATGCGTAAACCTTCTTTCATCCATTGATCAATAAGATGTGCACAGTGAATTTGCTACTGTTTCAAACAGAAGGATGTGTAGTATCAGCATCAGCATTCACTTATAAATGAGCATTGCCATTGCCATCCAATAAAATTAGAACAATAATATACTACTCTAGATGAGTTTTGTGATGATCTTAGAAAGCAATCTGTGGATGAAAATGTGTCCACATATAGAACATGCTTAACATTCTATGATGTTGTCACTTAATTTTTTTTGCAATGAATTATTATTTTTAAGTATCTGCAATACCATGTGCAACTATGGATCTCCAATGTGTTGCATCCTCCACCATATCTTACTACTGATGCAATCAAGATTGTACTTGTTTTAAAATCCTTTAAGATAATTGTTATGTTTAACTTCACTGTAAAACACTGTTTTATGAAATCTTGTACTGCTCACTTGTTTAACATAAACAATGCAGTGATTGTGTGATTTTGCAACTGTGGACTTTCAGAAAATGCAAAAATATATTAATTTGAATCACGATTCTGCAGTTGTTTGTTAAAAATAGTTTAAATCACTCGTAAATGAACCTTTTATAATGCTTGAATGCTGCATTGATTAGAAGTTCACCTCTCACTTTCACATAAAAAATTAAATTAGTCTAGTTTCGGCAATAAATCCTTGGTGATGATCTACTTTATCTTTTAATTTGTCAAATACAGTAAGCAGCACATGTGCACCTTTATTCACACTCTTTTATCTTTAAAACTACAAAAATATTTAGATGACTTTACATTTTCAAAGTGATAACCAACCAGACTAAAATTTTATGTGGATATTCTTCGATCTCTGCATCGTAAAAAACTTGAATATTTATGTACGTTGATAAATAAAGTAAAGTCTTCATATGTTGCATTCAAAACATTAGACATCATCAGTAAATTTTCTTTTAAATTGGAAAAGTTAACATAAACAGCATGATTTAAATCACCAGTATAAAAAAGGAGGTTTCTTGTTTTGCTTTGAACTTATTTAAAGTCAAAATTATACAACAAATTTACATACCAATTGATTCCTGCTTCAATGAGTCACCCACAAATCATTCCAAAATTATCTTTCATAAAAATTCAAAACAATCTGTTGGTCGTGTACACAACCTTGTTTAACACCAGTTTTCATTTCAAGTGTCTTATATTTTCCATATGTAGTAATAACAATTACTCTCATTCTGTTATAGAAGCTAAAAAATGTGACAAGCCTAATTTCAAACGATATAAAATTCTACAATTACCTGAATCAAATTCATTGACTGAATGAATAAAATCAGTACATATCATCTTTTCATTTCCAACATTTTCTTTGAATTTGCCTGGTGAAAACCCTATTTCTATAGTGCTTCTTGATTGTCTAAAACCGTTGAGTTTCTGGTGACTATTGATCTACAACTAGAAGCAACCTATTTCATAAAATTCTTAAAAGGACTTTTGATTTTGTAAATACTAATGATATTGCATAATCTTGATTATTCCTTTTACTTTTTACAATTTTGAACAAATTCAATTCAATTCAATTTACTATGTAACAACAGACTAGTAACAATCCAATTATCTGGCAACTTTTACAAACCAAGAATTAGTTTACATTGTTTTAAAAAATTATTACAATTCAAATTAAATATATCAACTTTCAAAAATGTCTCATTATATAATATGCGCATTTTAATCATGTCAGAATTCTTATAAACATTATGATTATATTCTTTAATATAAAAGAAATTGCTATTGTTAGTTACATTAGAAATTCTACAATATCCAATACATCAAATTCATGTAAAACAATTTTTCTGAAAAGTATTACATCATTCAACTTTTTTTTTTCATAAGATATGTTTCACAAATATAGAAATTCTTAAGATCATGTGACAACTTACAAGTCGATATATTCGTAAAGGTATTTCAATATTTTTGCATCTAACATAGTTTTAAAACATGTTAGGGGATTCTGTCAGCTTTTTTATTTTTTAAGATCACAAAGAGCTGCTTTGATTTCACTAAGATTGATATATTTTGACATCTAAATGGATATATCATCAAAATCCAGCATTTCAGTTCTTGGATTATTATTCAAAATATTGATGAAAAACTCTTTGCTTCTTCAAAATATTATTCCTGAATTAAATAGAATTGTGAGGTATTGTGTTTGAGGTCTATATTTTACTTTTAGTAGATCAAATAAATATCTGAAGTGACGAGATCAGTAATGTGTGCATCTCCTTTGCAATACTAATTCACAAGTCATTTTTAAAGCTTCTTGTCAATTGTCGACTTTCTACTTATATTTATTAGGAAGTTCACATTCAATTTATAAGTTTTGCCAAACAGAAAATGCAACTTTAAAAAAAAAAAATCAAATTACTAATAATAAGATCACTGATTGAAAACATTATTATGATTTTTCATTTTAGTAAAATTAAAAGTAGATTTATTTATATCCACAGTATACTCAAGCTTAATAAGACAACTCTTTGTCTTAGAACATCGATAATCTTATTAGTTCAAATGAACAGTTTTAGTATTCAGAAATTGTTGAAATTTAGAAATAGTACATACATTCATTTAAAGAACAAACATTTTTTTTTATAAATACGATTAAAATAAGTCTACTCTTTAAAGATTAAATTATTTTAATCCTGGAACTACTAATCTATGATCATTCCAATAAACTGCACCTTTAGGTGGTCAAATAATGTGAATGTTTTTTGTATTCAAATCCCTAATTATAATGTAATCTATTGCATATTATTTTTTTGAGCATAGGTACATCCATTTAATTTTTATGCTTAACTCTGATCTTAATATAGTAAGAAGTAAGTATTAACAATATCTTAAAATAATTTATATCATTAGACTAGCTCAAAATTTATTAATTAATAATATATGGTTCGATTAAATTAAATAAATAAATAAATAATAATAATAATAATAATAATAATAATAATAATAATAATAATAATAATAATAATAATAATAATAATAATAATAATAATAATAATAATAATAATAATAATAATAATAATAATAATAATAATAATAATAATAATAATAATAATAATAATCATGAGTCATTTGGTGAAAGGTATAGCTGTTAGACTACATTGAGAACATTTCCCTAAGAAACAGAATCTCAATGGCATAAGAACACTATCTTCCTTTTATTTAAATAGTAATGTAAATCCATAGAATTCTTACGACTATAAAATATTACAAATAATCTAATATATTATACTAGGTAAATTATAATCTCTGTTATAAAATAAAATTATCGCAGGTTCTTTAAATAAATCATTAACTTCATTTATAATATCCTATAGCCAAGTATGATGAGGGATTTTGCCACACACTCAACTACACCTCAACAATAATAATAACAAAATATAATATTCATACATTCAACTTAATTAAGAATTTGTATGATATTTACTATTTAATAATCAGGTCAAAAAAATAATAAAGGTAATAAAAATCCAATTTTGTTATTTATCATGTATCATATTAAAAGTATGGTATAATATGAAATATGTGGAAATAGGAATATACTTAATCATATGGTAGTAATTTAAGTAATAGGCTATGACTATAAAATAATATTACAATAGTGTGATGTTTCAGTATCATATTCTGAATAATAATTATCATTTAAATAAATCATTTTTATTTATGATGTGCAAAATATGTTGTATGTTCAATTTTGAGTTCTGTGGATCAAATCTTGTGGAAGTGAATAAATCAATAATAACACCGACAAAAGTTTTTATAAAACAACTTTGACAAATTTATTTAGATTGACAACAAAATTTAATACAAGAAATGTACAATTAAATATTATTAAACTAACAAGTATTATACTAAATATTTGTCTGAAGGTTTGTAATGATGGTATATTATAAGATGTGATATGTTGGACTATTTCCATCATTTATGAGTGAATGTTGAATGTGCAGAAAATTTTAAACTTTATTTAAACTTTCCAAATACAAACAACTTGTTAGAAGTAACACACAAATAGACAATACAGGTTAGTAATTACACAACATTTTGAGTAGTATTATTCTCCACTCTTCTTCAGGTGTTGCTGGCCTATATGCACAGTGACAATATTTGCTTAGAAGTTGAACTCACACCTTGAGATTCTTGAATATTGAATTTAAGGCAAATGCACTATCAACTGAGCTATTCTGTCAAGAATCTAAAGGTGCGAGTTCAACTTCTAAGCAAATATTGTCACTGTGCATATAGGCCAGCAATACTTGAAGAAGAGTGGAGAATAATACTACTTGAAACGTTGTGTAGTTACTAACCTGTATTGTCTATTTGTGTGTTATTACTAACAAGTTGTTTGTATTTGAAAAGTTTAAATAAAGTTTAAAATTTTCTATACATTCAACATTCACTCATAAATGATAGAAATAGTCCAACATATCACATCTTATACTAAATAATTTTGAAAGAAAATTATATACAAAATTAGACACAAAAACAAGTAGATTAACATTGCAATCACTGTCAGGTGAACTTTTATGAAAATTCAATTGTGACATAGGAAAGATGCCAAGTCTATTTTTAGACATTGGAGGACAATCTTTATAACTACTTTTATAGCAACGTATCCCTCTTATAAACTTTTGCAACAATAATAAAATCATTACTTTAATAAAAAATAAATAAATAAGTAGATTACATACTACTAAATAGAAAAATTACAAAGTATAAGCCTTCACTCTGGCTTTTTCTACCATAAAGAAAATATCCAAAATTTTAATATTTACTCCTAAAATTATGTTAAATTTATTACCAATAAAATAAATAAAATAGTAATATTTCTTTGTTTTCCTAAAGTATAAAATAAGATATTTTATAATATTTAATTTGTAATATAGGGTATATGAGCACAGACTTTCAGATGACCCATCACTTTCCACTCTATCTAATATCACTGATACACTCAAGCACATATATGCTGAAAAGATAAACAATCACCAATATACGTATTTCATGCTAAACCAGCAATCATCAGTTGGTCCAGATTATCATCTCCCACACATATATACTATAAGTGCTCAGATATATATTAAGATTAATTTGATAAAATATATTTAGGTTTATTTTATATTCACAGAATGCATGTCAATAGAATAATGTTCATTCATGTATTAAAATGGTTTCCTTGGTACCACTCTAAGTTTTATTATACATTTCATGTTCAGAATACAAAATATAAAAAATTAACAAAATATATAAGCATTCATAATACAATCTACATTTCTCATTCTGATGTTTCTTTGTAAAATATGCATTATTTCAAAAAATATTATTGGTTTATGAAAAAATCTAAAATATCAAAAAAATATTTGAAAATATATTAGGAATAACTATGATTCCTTTATTATTTTCATCATCAGCATTAAACATGCAAGATCATTTGCATTTCTACTTAATTCAAAACCTATCCTGCTTTCTATTAAACAATAATTCATCATTCTAAGTTTATTCATTGTTTTTTTTGCAGAATATTAAACTCCATGATGCAGTACATAGAAATTAAAATAGCGATATAATGTATAAAACATGAAGGAATAACTAGAGTAAAGACTCAATGGTATAAAATAATTCATTAATCCACATGAAAAGCAGTGTGAAATATCAGGTACAAATCAGTGTAATACCCATATAAAATAATATCTTGGCTCTTTGGCACTTACAGAACCTCAAACACTGTCCATGGAAATAACATGCAATGATCCAGGGCTATGTTAACTGTATTTGTATAACACTACTTTGATATAATATTGATTAATCCTCCTCTCTTCATGACACACCCTACAAATATAAACTTCCAGGGTTTCATTTCCTACTCCCCTGTTTATTATCATCTAAAAAATTCCAAATAGATTTAAACAATCTACATCGCAAAATAAACCAAGCAATTTTTCCGATAATAAACAGAGTTAACACATTAATTCATCAAACCATGAATACTTTAAGAAATAAATGGTTTCCCACACTTAAGCTTAGCCACAAATACAAAGGACTTTGATTAAAATATACGATCAATATTCATATTTTTAATATAAATATAATATGGTTTTATTTAGCAAAAAATCATACAAAATTATGATAATTAATAAAATCATAATAAACTTTATAATGTAAAACAAAATATATGCATATTTTTATTTATAGCTTATATCATCTTAATAAAAAAGTCTACATGTGTTATTAATTCACACATCCGTATATCCATTCATTCTTTTAGCATAACATGAATGTTTAAATTCCAAGCAATTCTTAAAAATATATGCCATATGATATTTAAATAATTAAAATTATCTATATGATCAAAATGTCACATTTTGATGTCTTCTGGTCCAAATTACATAATAGTGTTTAAATAAATAAAAAATTCCATTAACACAGTGTTCATTATAAAATATCACACTTTAAAGAAATGTTTCCAAAATTTTAATAATTGTTAAATGATTTTAAAATTAAGATTATGATAATCAAAAAGTGTCTACTAATGCAACTTATCTAGTATAACCTGAAACAAGTTTAAATTCTAATGTTAGTATTCTTTTAAAAAAACATATAAAAGTGAATAATAAAATTCAATGTTACGTATTCCTTTTGTTCATATACTGTCTTCTTTGAAAAACTCTGCTAATGAATTGGGGGTCATGTTGTCACTAGGCAACAAACATTGTCCAAAGTCTTTTTTCTAACTCTCCTCTCTCAGCACATAGAAATAACAATACAAAATAATAATTACTGTCGACTTTAGAATCTAGAAAAATCCTTAAAAATATAGTTCATCCTGCTTCTAAAAGATATTTAAAACAGTCCATTTCTGAAAATCTTTCCAGGATGACAATAATTTATTTAGTAATATTTTTCCATTTTGTGAAATTAAATCATTTCCCCTCCATGCACATATGTATATTCCAACTTGTTCAGGGACAGATGTATCATTCATGGTCATATTTATTAACATGTAAATCCAGACTAAATAGACATATTTCCATTTTAAAGTCATATTACAATAAGGCACATAATAAAGTAAATAAATGAATCTAATTTTTAATATCAAAAAGTTTTTTATTCTTAATAAATATCTTTTTTTCTTTAACCATTTTCACCTTCTATTTTAAGAATAAATCCAACAATTGAAATAGCGGTTGATCATATTTAATGTTCACCTATTTCATACAATACTTTTAGCAATTATATATTTATAGAATTTATCTTCAACATATTTTGCTTAAGAAGTCCAAATATAAAATTTGTTTCGAAGATAAATATTTGTTTTAAAACCATAATCATCCAAAAATAATGTTATAAATATTGTGAAGAGAGTGATATATTTTATAGCTCATCTCCAATGTTTTTTAATATTCACAGGTAAATTGCATTTTCATCTTTTCCAATAATTTCTATTAAAATAGTGTCTTTTAAACATTTTTAACGTTATAAATACAGACATATTCATCATAAGAAACATGCTTCTAGATAATATTTGTATACAATTGTAAAATACTCCATGTAAACAAATATTTAAATTCTCACATAGCACTAGAAAAAATGTGCTTCCATAAACTCTTTGGTTTACCATCTGCAATCCTCCCATACATCAGACTACAACTCTTTGATCCATAAATTACCAATAAATTTCAACTAAGCTTCAGAATAGTTTACCAATAGGAAATTTAGTGTATTTATTCACACATATTGTTGAACTAAATGCTAATTTTCTTTATACTTTTGACTTTTTAAAAATAAAAATGTATTAAAAATTTAGATATTTTACTGTTAGTTTTTACTATATTGCCAGCCTATAGTAATATAGCTTTATGTTGTTTAACAACAATTTTTCAGCACAACTACTACTCTCTAACTTTAACCAAATTAATTACACACATTATTTATACCCATTTTTTAAAAAAACATTTGATTGGATAAAAATAATCAAAATACAAACTCATTTACATATTTCCTAATTAAATACTTTTTAAAAATGGGAAATAAAACAATGAGTCATCTTTTAAATAACAATGCAATTAAATATTTAATTCATTAATTTATTCTATAACTTTATTTAATCAAACAAAAATATTTTAAAACAATATAATTTATTAATTCATTCAATTTTAAACCAATGTTTTATATTACAAGAAAATATTTAATTTAATGTAGAAATTTTAGTCCACATTTATTACTTCAAAATATCTTTAAAAACTAATTGAAATATTATTTTAAATACTTTATCATGTTCAATTGTTTTCACTTTATGTATAATTTTAGAAAGCAATTTGAAAACTTTCTCTAAATTCATGCAAACATTACACACATAATGCAAGTCATGTGATCTGCTTTCCAGATAAATGTGTTGCAATTATTGAAACTTATTGTCTGAAATAAATCTAAATGAATATTTAATTACAAAAATAATACATATTAGAAAATATTAAATATGATAATAAAAATTTAGAGTAATAAATTTTGACATTTTGTATAAAAATGAATAAAATTGCAAAATTTAGTACACCATAAAATATGAAAACTTTAATAAAAAATTATTACACAATTTTAACTTACTTTAAAGACAAATTTGATAACTTATTCAACTATATTTAACATTATATTAAAATTTAATGTTTTCAAATGTTTATTTAGCAGGATATTAAATATATTTTCCAAATATAAATAATTCCATTTATTATAACCATAAAATATTGAATTATTCTGCTTTCTTTTTACAATTTTTACATTTAAAATAGTTTTATAATATTCATTGAATTCTTATGTATTGATTTTATGTTTTAAGTCTCTTTAATATTGTTATTATAATTATAATCCTTGTAATCATCTTAATTAAAAAATTAAAAAAAGGCTTTTTAGCATGTTTAACCTAAACAAAATATATATATATATATATATATATATATATATATATATATATATATATATATATATATATATATATATATATATATATATATATAAAGAGCCTGCTAATAGCTCTAAACAAACTTATTTAATTAGTTTTTAATGATAAATGTTACAAGAAAAAGTACCTGAAGCCTTTATCTATGATGGCCCCTATCCCCAGACTGGTTTCAAGATATGGCTTTCTTCAGTGAGGAGCTGGAACATTGGATTCAAATACTAACTCAAGCCAATCATTTATCTAATTCATAATTATTAAGAAAAAGATATAAATCTTCAGACACCTACATGTCTTCAAATTCAGATCTTTAACTGAATAAACTATATAGGCCTGAACTAAATTTATCATTAAAACATTTCTCATTAAAAATAATTAAATAATCTTGTTTAGAGCTATTAGCAGGCTCTTTATATATTACATATTGGTAATGCAAGCTATATAAGTCATGTGACATGTGACTAATTTTTAAATATATATTGTAAGAGATGGCTTACAACTAGCCTTCACACCTGCCCCAATTTCTTTTATAATGTTATGAATTCAGAGCAAGTGGAGGCAAATAAAATCTTATATACTTGCTTATACAAATGTAGTATATACATTTATAAACAAACATATAGACTGATATGTTTGAGAAATTATTATTTTTTATCTATTGTGAGAAAGCAAACAAATTTGCTATAGACATGAAGTATGTATGCATATAAATTAATCTGTTCATCTATTGGTAGAAATTAATTGTTTTTCTTTTATTCATTTAATTTCATGAACTAAAAATACTAATTGATTTACTTATAGAATGGACATAATTAAAGATTAAAATTTATATGAGGTCAAGATTGTTGTTAAATGATCGAGTTTGGAATAATGAAAATTAAATAAAAATAATATTTTATAATTTGATTTTTTTTTCTCAAGTTGTAACAATAGGTTTTTTGTCAAACACATGATAAGAGAGCATCTCTCTTGATTGGAAAAATCTACAATTGAATCAACAGCAGAGTAATGTTTTTGACTTGGAAAAATCGAGTTGAATGGACAGCATAAAAGTTAAGTTTTTATTTCTTTTTTTTTAAAAAAAAAACTATTTGGCATCTAAAAAAACAGTAAAATTTTAATATTTGTAGTTTCAAGAAGTTAAACTTTAATTTATAATTAACAGGAATGAACTAGGGACTTAAGTTATTTTGCAAGCTAAAATTCATTATAATAGAAATGCAAAGAAAATCTGAAACTACTAAAAATTAATTGTTGTCTTTAAAAGCTATTTTTATATATAATTAAACCAAGTTACGAATATTAGTTTATAATACAGGAAACATTATGATGTATTTGGGGTTAAAAAGTCAATGTTGTGGAACTTTTAAAAGCTAGTTTTAATGTCATTAGGAAATATGGAATTATGAAATTATAAAATTTTCCATCAAGATGTATGTCTTATAGAATGCTGGTGAACAGCAATCTTCCATGGATTTATATACATTCAGGAGAAATAACTTGTATGTGTTTGTTTTAAGCAAGCAGCATGAAAGATATGAATATTAATAGAGTTGGCAAACAGCAATGCTATACATGTAGATTGACATTTATATTTATAAATCTTAACTGTGGAGAGAAAATGCTTGCTTTACTCAAGATAAATATATGTTATTTTAATTCATGTGATTATTTTTTTTTGCTTTTGCCATTTTTTTATTTGAAAATTTATATATTGTAATTTTTTTTTATTGTGTGGTTAAGATTCATTTTTCAAATTCGATCAACTGTAATTTAAAAATGGAAGCAGTGGATGTATAAATGTCATATAGATGTAAATTAAAAAAAGGAATCCTTTTCAATTAATATGTATTATTTTTTTAATAAAAGTAAGTTTTCAGATTCCTCTAGAATTCAACAATGATCCATCAAGGTGACCTCAACTCAAGTAAGGTTTTTATATATTTAACATTGAGGGCAAAACTTTAGGACAACAGCATTTTTTTGTTACTAATCCATTTTAATAATATTTACTTGTAATTTTGTTTTATTTCTGAATGCACAATTAATCCACTGAGTAAAAGGTCTTTCTTTGTATCTATCATTAATTTCTACTATGACTTACACATACAAATAAATGGGAGTGGGGCTATATATATATATATATATGGTAAAAAAAAAGTTATAATTATAATATATTTACCCAAGCCTAAAAATATCCTTCTAATAATTACATTAATGGGGTAGTTTTAGAATTAGTAAACTCTCATTTTGTTTTTTGTTGTTGTTTTATTTATATATTTAATGAATTATATAGTACAATTTTGTATAATGTACTTCAGATTATTTTGTTTCTGTTGTATGAAGTCATCAAGATGATAGAGAAATGATTATTGATAACTGAATATTTATCCATTTTATTATTTTTAGTTTGTAAATATTTATTTTATATGTTGTTAATAAATTAAGTTGTTTAAATCAATCTGATCTCTGTTTGATCGTCGCCATCGCCATTGTGCATTTATATCACTAGATGTTTGATCATAACCATCACTATTATGAATTTATATCATTAAAGGTTTGATGATCATCATCATTATGTATTGCTATTATAAATAATTGATCATCATCAGTATTTTTCTATATCTATGCTTATATATAGGAATATTTGGTTTATAATTGAGTAGGTCCATCCCTGAAGAGAGCTGACTGCAAGAACTTCCTGTGTTTGAATTATTGGTGTAATGGAGCCTAAAAAGAAAGATGTAATGAATATGCACTGGTCTAAGTTACATTGAAATATTGTTAATAAATTATAAGTTAGTATATTGAAAGTAGATGTGACTTGGAACTAGGCATTTCATTGTGACATCTGTAGCATCCTATTTGAAGGCCTAGGTCTGACAGTAGTAAGATGTGCTCCCTTTGTTATATGCCATTCCTGATTCTGTAACATCTGATGCACCCAAATGTCCTGTTGAATCAGGAATTTTGGATATGACTTGTTATAGGTTGGTTGACACATTTCATTCAAATCATCCAACTACTTAGCCATATTCATGTCACTGTATGGTGTACTCCATGGTTCCGGTATATCTGGAACCATCAATTTTGATGTAGCGGGTTCCATTATATCATATATATATATATATATATATATATATATATATATATATATATATATATATATATATATATATATATATATATATATATATATATATGTGTGTGTGTGTGTGTACAGATAAGCAACAAAATACTAATAATAAAATGTCTGATCCATTTAAATACCTGGTAAGTTTTTTGAAGGTGGAAAAACTGGTTGAAATATAATTACATAAAGTCTCTAAATATCCAAAGGAAAAATGTGTATTTAACGTATTTTTGAAAATAAATGCAAGTGTTACCTTGAGTTTCCCAGTGAAGGTAGCTTATGCAGATTCATAACAAGAATGATTTTTTTGGTGCACTATGGTAATGGAAATGGTTCAGCACAAATATCTTATCATAATTGCTTTCTCAAATCTCCACTGGTTTGATTACTACTTGGGATATCATCAGGAAAAGAGACAGATGGCCGGTCACATATTCTTTTCAGATTCTGGCACTGGTTCACTCATGCAGCAGGTTCATCTTCATCATGGGACCAGGGGGGGGGTAGTATAAATACCAGCATGATTAAAGCTTTACCCCAGCTTATTCATCTCTAGCTGGTGAATATATTTTCTTTGATTAATACATGTCTTCAAAAATTTCAAGGCAAGTAATCTATAATACGAACATATAATAGTATAACAATTTGACACTTTAAAACTTAAAATGTAAAATTAAAATGTCTCCTGATATTTTTCCATTTATATCATTCCTTTTTCTTTTCTAGAACATTTTAATCTTATGAATCTTCATTATTTTTCTGCATCCTGGAACATGATATCTGAGAACTGGTTTCTCTTCAAAGGACAACAAAAAAAACATTTAGCACCATTTACTTTTTGTCCAACAAAAATTTTGTTGAACACTTTTTTGGAAATAGCTTAGAACAATGCCTTCATTTAACACATTCACAGATTCCAATCTGTTTAGTCTCTCTTTTACTTTTACTTTCATTAACACATTCTTTCATTTTTCTTAAATTTGTATTTGTATCAAAATTAAAATATTGCATTTAGACATTAAATTAACACATATAATATACATGTTTTCTAAATGATTCCCCTCATTCACCTGACTATACAACAACATATACATACGTGTTTCATTAATATAAATGAGCACACACACACCCGTTTGTGCTCATCTTAAATCTTTATTTAATTATTTTAAGAAGGACAAACAAAAAAAAAATCAAATATGTATAACATATAGTTATTACAAATATCTATACCTATGGTTGAATATAAAATCCCTTTCTTAGAAACAGGGTTTAATTATTGCCCTGTAACAATACTCCCCACCCCCCACTCAAAAGCCTTCAAAGACAGTATACATGTTTGGATGGCTCAACCTTAAGCAATGAAATAAATAATGGTGATCAAAAATAATATCATTAATAACTTCAATTTTATTTAACTTTTCAACCTGCAGCTTTAGAACCAAAAGTGTAAAATTACCTGTCAACCTAACAATACACCACCAATAACATGCATATGATGTGCTACACACAATATACAGCCAACTCTACTCTGACTTACTTTGGTTACATAACCCTAAAAAAGACTAATAGTAATATCATAAATGGAAGGGGCTCCTAACCACACTCTGCTGCTTCCTAGTCTTAGGAGTATGGAAAATGTAGGACAATACCTGACTGTTACTCTGATATTCTGGGTTAGTCATGAATCACACAAGATCTTGCTCACTTCTAGAGTCTTATGGGTGGGATGATATGTGAAAACTATGCTCTCTTTGGAGTGTTACCGGATTGAGTTTAAAAACAGACTTTCGTCATCTGCATTTTATATTAGATAGGTTTTCATGCTGGTTCAACCTTGATGGGAATAAACAGCAGCTATCTACAGTATGCAGAACACAAAACACACCTGATCCAGCAGCCAAGACCACAATCCATCATTAAAATTGACAGATTGTTTCCCTCCCAAAGTTCCACAACCACGACTTATCTGATTCTCTAAGCTTACAATTATGACAAAAACAACAAACACACACACAACAAAAACTTGTATATCTTTATCTACTCAGATTTATATAACTAGCCATATAATTAATATGATAAAAAATAAACTCACAACCTAAAAAACAAAAAAAAACTTTCAGCATTTCTTTGTATCCTTATGTCGATCTATTTCTTGTCCAATTTTTGACATTGGTGAAGTTGACCTTTTCCCAGTCATGGGTCAGTCAAAGCAAGCGACACATTTTTTCACTTCTCCATTGCCATTTTCTTACAGTTTCATGGTTTTGTTTTGTATGATTCTTTGATTTCTGATTTAGGCCCCCATCCTTTATGTTGAATCATATCACTATTTCTCTCCCAGCTAATTCATTTATGAGAGCTTTTTTTTATTGCAGCCATTGGATTGCTGCCAAAATAACCCCATAATCTGTCTATATGCTCAAATGGAGCTTCTGTCATCCAACTAGCAAACACCAAATGCTTTAAGAATTTGTGTATGTTAATCTGGGACAGTGAGTACTTTGTCACTGCTTGTTGCCTTCTGCTATCCTTACACTTTTTTCCAAAGTTTTCTTCTCTTTGCCCTCACCCTGGCTTTTGTCTATTTCTTCTCTCTCTTTCTTGCTCAGCTTACCTTTGTTTTCACCCACACTTTCACCTTTTGCCACATCACTACTCTCTTCCCTCCTTGACTACTTTGTCCTTCTCTCCCTAACATCTATTCCAATTCCAGGAACTTCCTTTCAATTTTATCTTCAAATTTCTGAAATCTTATACCTAATTCTTCTAACTTCCTCAAGATAGCATCCATTATGCTAGTTTTCCCCTTTTCTAATCACTGACTATTTTAATGACAATCCCACTAGGCTTAATTTGCCAGTCCACACAGTACTGCACTACATATTCATCCAGTATATCCTACATCCTAAATCTAATTCCACAAAAATACTTTTTTTTCTTTAACTAAGACATTATATGACTCTTTACTATGATTATTTGTTGATTCTTATTATTTCCTGCCCCCCAAATACTTACTGCTCTTCAAATCTCTGGAGTTGGGAGGCCATTGTAATGGATTATGTCTTTTCTTATTATTACTGAACTATTTTTAACTAATGTAGGTTACAAATCATTTCTTTAATATATTAAAGAATATAATGGTTGTATTATTATTAAGAATTCTAATCTAAATATTGAGTATTATTTCATGATCAGCATATTTATGGATATTAGCCTATTCTAACTCCAAGTATCAAACCTATGTATTGATAAGAATTATGCTGGAAGGGATGCGAAAAGCAATCAGTGATAATTTTGAAATGCCCGGTTTCTGGCTAGCTCATTCAGGGCAGGTGGACTGCGCCCAAGTGAAATATATGTGTAGATATGGAATTAAGAATCAGATTAATCAACTAATAGAATGACTATGCATATATCATTAATTACATATATAATACATGAACAAAATGAAAATAAAATATCTAAATATGCTCAAATATTTAGTAAAATATCTATGCAATTTCAATGTGCTCAGATATTAAATAAACCATTCACACACACACACACACACATATATATATATATATATATGATCACTAGATGGAGCTTTACCAATAGACCACTATCAAGCTTCGTTTACATAAACACTGAGCCAACTAGCTCGAAACCATGGTTTAAAGGTTGGAGGCAATTTGAAAGAGATATTGAATTTTATCTCTCTCAGCATTTATGTAAACAAAGCTTGATAGTGAGCTATTGGTAAAGCTCCATCTAGTGATCATAAAATGCAAGCTATGAGTAAGTTATGAAATTTATATCTTGTTTTGTTTATTATATATATGTATATATAAATTTGTATAGACAAGCAACAAAATACTAATAATAAAATAATGTCTAAACCCTTCAAATACTATGTAAGTTTTCTGAAGGTAGGAAAACTGATTGAAATATAGTTATGTAACACCTTTAAATATAAAAAAGGTGCATTTAACATATTTTGGAAAACAAATGTGTTGCCTTGAGTTCTCCAGGGAATATACCTTATGCAGTTTTATGATGAGAATGAATTCTTTTGGCACACTATGACCATGGAAATGGTTCTGTATGAATATGTTATCATAATTGGTTTTTTGAATCTCCACTGGTTTGATTACTATTTAGGATATTGGCAGGGAAGATACAGATGGCCAACCATGTCTTTTTTCAGGTTCTCTGTTATGGTTTGCTCATGTAGTAGCTTCATCTTCTTTGTGGGACTGGTGGGGAGTATAAAGCCCAGCATGTTTAAAACTTTATCCCAGCTTATTCTAGCTGACAAATATAAATTCTTTGATTAAAACATGTCTTCAAAATTTCCAAGGCAAGTAATCTGTAATATGAACATATAATAGTACAGCAATTTGACACTTTAAAAGTCCAAGAGTAAAACTGATATTTTTCCATCTATATCATTCTTTTTCCTTTTCTAGAAATTCTAATCTTATGAATCTTGACCATTTTTCTGTATCTTGACACATGATATCTGAAGTACAGTTTCTCTTCAAAAGAAAGAAAAACCCTTTTAGCACCTTTTTCTTTTTCTAACAAAAATTATGTCCAGCACTTTTTTGGAAATAGCTTAGAACAATGCCTTTAGTAAAAGCATTAGCAGATTACAGTCCGTTTAGTTTCTTTTTCATTTTTATTAACACATTCTTTTGTTTTCTTAAATTTTTATTTGTATCAAAATTAAAATATGGCATTTACACATTAAAATAAAACATATAATATGCATGCTTTCTAAACAATTCCCCTCATTCCTATACAACAAAATATACACACACATGCTTCATTAAAATATATGACCACAACCCCCTTTATGCCCATTTTAAGTTTAATTATTTTACAACAAAAAATCAAATATATACGACATATAGCTATTATGAATATCTATACCTACACTTGTCTATAAAATCCATTTCTTAGGAACAGGGTTTAATTCCAGCCTTGTTACACCATACATACCAAAATTTACAGACAAATTAAGAAAAATCTGCAATCTGTATAACATCAGAACAGCTTTTCAGAGTCATACCACTCTACAAGGAATTCTAACATCTAACTTGAAATACTGAAAAGAAAAAAAACTGCATCTATCAAATTCCATGTAAATGTGAAAGAACATATATTGGTAAGACCAGTTGTCCTATTGAAAACCACTTCCAAGAACCCAAACTGATGATTAGAAGAGAGAAAACCAATGTGTCCAAGGCAGCTTATCATGTATGCATCAATGAACATATGTTCAATTGGGAAACCACAAAAATATTGGATAGAGAAGAAAAGATACAAAGAAAAAAATTAAAAGAAACTGCTAACATGTCAATGGCAAACAACCCCACAAGGCAACCTGTTGTCCCTATACATAATGCATGGAAATCACTATCAACTTTCCTCTTAAGAAGTAAAAGTCAAGAAATCAGGAGGAAAATATATGAAATTTCTACTGACTGTTGCCTTTGGCAGGATAGCTCAGTTGGTTAGAGCATTACCTTAAAATTCAGTACTCAAGAATATAAAAGTTCAGGTTCAAATTCCATGATAGTACTGTTACTGATAAGGCCAGCAACACCCCAAGAAGAGGGGAGAATACTATCTCTCAAAATGTTATGCATATACTAACTTGTTTGATATGATATTACTAACTGTTGAATGTATTTGGAATATTTTAATAAATTTAAATTTTCCTAGACCTTCAATACTCATATTAAATGATAGAAATAGTTGAAGCAATAAATACAACTAAAACACCATCATCACAAATGTTTAGCTAAATATTAATTTACTAAATACTTATTTCAACATTAAAAGTCAATGGCAGTTTAGTTTGAAATGTGAGTGCCTACTTTTAAATGGATATGGTTTTTCACTGGTTATTATGATAGGAGTCCATTTTTGGTAATAAAAGGATTATTTATAAAATTTGATTTACTTTTGATTACTAATAATAATATTGAATAATTGTAATTTGTTTTACAATATTGACAACTAGTATAGCTTTTAACACTTTTATAATATATTATATATAGAAAGTCATAAGAGAAGTATCTTTACCTTCTAACTATCAATAATTAAATGAACATAGTAATTATCAAATGACTATATTTATTCACTATAAAAATATTATTTATTTTATATACACACATTAAATCCATCTAATGTTAGAATATATATATATATATATATAAGCTGCGTAAGATTATAAAACCAATTGTCACATTCAAATATTTATTTTTAACACACTCTCGCCTAATGGTGAATTTACATACACACACAGAGTCATATATGATTTTATGGACTTGAGATGTATACATATAATTCACCATAAATAATTAGGGTGATTTATTCTCACCCCTCCTTCTATATGTTCAAGACAATCTTCTTAATATATAAAAAGAACCAAGTTCAAAGTCACTTTGTGTCTCATTTATTATAACAGCTTTTAAACAACTATTTAACAATATATATATATATATATAACCTGATTTTCCCAGAGTCACCTGACAACAGGTTGTAGATTCATGGTTTGAGTATGCTTTGGATGTTATAAGGTGATTTACACATTTGTACATATACTGTAATGCCTGGTATTTATCAACAAAACCAAATGCTTTAGAAAAACATTTCAGCAACCTTACTATAATAGACTGTTTAGCCAATCCAAAACGATCCTGAATGAATAATCCAGTATAGAGGGATGCTGAAATATTTTCAACAATGTTTGGTTTAGTTCGTGAAGGACTGAGATTATGTATGTTAAAATAGTACTGTATATATATATATCATATCTGAAAATAATTATTAATTCACGAATCAGTAAGAAACAGCATAATAAAGTCTACAAATATCAATGCCCAATTGGTTATATTTATTACATAGCAAATGATTATTATTTTTTATTATTCATTTGATATGAAATATACCAACAAATTCAGACATCTGTAATTATCAGGAATGGTCTTCAATTAGTTGTATTTTGTACATTGAAAATAATTATTTTATTATATACACATAAACACACACATGTATATATAAGAAAATTACATAAATGCAATTTATCCACTTAACTTTGAACACTTGTTAGCAAAAACATTTTATTGTCCATATATGCCTACACAATGTTACATTTCGACTGGCCTGCAATCTTCTTCAGAGCCATATTTACTTTAATTTACAATAAAAAGTTTTTGCTATAAAGTGTTTAAAGTATAGTGGATAAATTGCATTTATATAAGATATGACTGCAAAATAAAGGAAGCAGTAAAATTGGTAATATTTCTGAAGAAAATTATATCTTAATCAAAGTTTAAATTATTCCAATATACAAATTCACACATAACAAATATTTACTGACTTTGAGATCACACAGAAATAAATAAACAACATATTCAGAGCGATTGTATCATGGGTCCCAAATACCGTTCAATAATTACGGTGCAGAGACATCTGGCTGCGTATTAATGCAACGTATAATTTTTTTTTTTTTTGAATATATATATATTCACAGTGTTTTCAATATGTAAATTAATATTACTTTTATTATTTCACATACATATATATATATATATTTATAATATCCAATTTAACTTGTTAGGTCAATGATAAATGTCTTTTTTATGATTGTAGTAAATGAGGCAAAATATCTAGTGCACGTGCAAGTAAATATCCCACGTTAGCGGACACTTTTTTTTAAAGAAAAGTGGATTTTTAAAACACATTTAGCTTATATTAAACAAAATAAAGAGCAGTGTAACAAAATACATATGTTGAAATAATTTTTACTTAGATATATATATATTTTGCAGTTATATGTACTGTGCGGATCATAGATAAAACATAACGCAAATGAAATATTTTATATTGCTTTCCATATTATAATATACATTAATATATAAATTATCAACGGTCAGACTAATTTTGATGTTGTTTAGTCCACCTTACAGCTTAAATTTTATAAACTTTATTCTTTATTGGAATAATACTTAAAATTGTTTTTATTGGTATTTGTTTTCAATACTATTACGTCTATTGTTTTGAGGAAGTGAAACCAAATATTAGATAGTGAATTAAAGGCAATCATTTCAAATAAAAAAAAAACAAAACGCATTAATAATTATTCAATAAGCTACACTATCTATCTATCTATCTATCTATCTGTTTATTTGTCGGTCTAATTATTATTTATCTATTTATTAATTATATGTCTATTCTATTTGTTTACTTCTTTATCAATTTAATTATATAGAATCGTTTGCAGTAATATAGCTAAGTAACCGTCAACATTTTTTTTTTCTGCGTAAGTTGAATGTCTTTCTTTATCTTAAAGGATCTTAATGTATGAAAGCTGATTAATGCTTAAGATATTAGCTGGGTAGACTGATTTGCTTCGATAATATTGTGTTAAGAGTGTGGAAAATAAAGGCAACATTTTGTTTATGCTTTTATAAAATTATTATTTTAATTATTTTATTTATATTGCGATAAGATTTTATATACGTATTAAGTTTTATATTTTAACCATTATTTATAATACAAGTTTTTTTTTAAAAAAAATCTTTTATGGTATTTATAAATTTCTTTAAATACATTTGTTCGCAATAAAGCTCCCACAAATATTTAAATTATTTGATTATATTATATATTATTTGAATTTGTGACAAACAACACAGTAATAATTATTTTATTCCTTAAGGCATTAAATTAGTTTTTTTTTTTTTTTTTTAACATTGTAGATATTAATTATCCAATGGAACGAAGTTGATGAATACTTATACATACTCTTTAATTGCAATTAATCCTAATGATAGTATTTTAATCCGCACGTGAAGTTTTATGTATATATACTAATCAATTTATTTATTCTTATCCTAGGGTTGGTATTAAAATTATTTTATCCATTGTTATATGATTAAAAATGCGCGCACATACACATTTTAAGCTTATTTCTTTATGGAGTTTCATTCTTTAAAAACAGTAATTGTTTGCACCGTTTTAAAGCGCTAACATTATTGCCGACTTCTTTTTATGTTACTTGTCGGATCTGTTTCAGTGTACGACAGCTTCCAAGCTTATGCTCTTTGTTATATGAAATTTATTTGGATTGAGCTTTTTAAATGCACTACCGCTATTTGTGGATTCCACCAGTTTTTAAGTATGCTAATTTTTACTAAATAATCGTCAGAATCTGTATTATCAAAACCTTTCCTACTCCATCAAGGCAAAAGTTTAAATATCCAGTGTGTGGGGCCTCCAGTATATTATTCCAAGGTAACTGTGTGAATACTTACTTACTCAATATATGATCTACAGCGAAGCTGAGAACGGAGAGATATTGGGAAAAAATAACTGGTAGGATTTTTTATTTTTTATTAGTATTTAGAAGATAATTAAGAGTAATGGAAGAGAGGCAAACTTTGATAAATGTCTTGCGTTAAAGAATGCGAAAGAGAAATTTTAATTATTTTAAATTTATTTATTTTTTAACGCGGCAGAAATATTATTGCCTATAAAAAGATAGTAAAGGTGAATATATTTTTAATAAGCAAACATTTTATTTATCAAAAACATTAAGTTTTTTTTTTTTTTAAAGTGTAAGGTGGCGCAAACCTTTTCCAATGAAATTGAGAACCTTAAATCAATTTATCTTTTTAGCGTCTTTCAAAAGAAGGGTGCTACATGACGATCGCTTAGCGCTTAAACTTAAGACGTTTATTATGGTTATTAATTCTAAATTGAAAATAATTATATATATTTAATAATAAAATATAGAATAAATGTAATTTTTTATCTTGTATATATGTATAAAGATAGAAATAGATAGATAGATCAATAAATTTGTGGAAAGGTAAAATATAGAGGAAAGGAAAAAAACTATGTGGAAGTATTTCTTAATTATATTATGCAATTATGTCTTTGATATTCTAATTTTTTTTCTTCTTATCATTTAATAATTTGAATTTTTTTTTTTTTTTTAAAAAAGAGAAATATTTTGAAAAACATTTTATTCCAGAAAACATCCGTGCTTTAAAATATTTCAGCAAATGTTAATATAATATAGTTTAATTTTTATTACTATTATATTTTATGTTACATATTACTGATAAGTTAGTTAAATTAATTTTTAAAAAGGGATAGAAATAAAATAGCAAAACTAGAATTAAAAAAGAAAAAATAATTCTACGCTAAAGCGGCAGCTTCGAGGCATTGCTATGGAAACATCCATCCTTCTTCATCATAGCAAAACTGAAGGCCTCAGTTGGGATTACGTAATTTAGCATGCTAAAATGAGGTATCATATTAATGGCAGCATATGGGAAGCTGATAAGAATATGCATATAATTCATATTAAATAGATGGCGCTGGATATCGTTTTTATATTTCGTTTAAAAAGTAAATATATATATAATGTATCAAATGTACACACACATACATATGTACGTGTAGCAAATAGATTTTTATATTTTATTTTTCAAGATTATAATTAATGAGTGTTAATGAAGTAAAAAGTCCATTAAATCTCTAATTATTGATATCTAGAATATCTTTAATTATTGATATCTAGAATGACCGATGTTCATTGCAAAGAATACACACTATTAACTTGTAATACTCTATTGCCTGTTGCCTGTCTTACAGTTGAAAATGTAAAACAGATACAAATTATATATATATATGGTAATTATCTCCATATTTTTTTAAAGTTATTTTTGTTTACATCATATATATATATATATAATGACAAAGATTCCCGTAGTTGAAATAGTTTTGGGAAAACCGTATTCTTATTGTAGACATTTTCAGTGTTGTGGACTAATGTTATATGGTACCAATCTTAATAAAAAAATGTAAATATATATATATCTTGAAACTTTATTTTATATAATATTGAATAAGTTAATTGTAACATTTTTTAGTAAGGAAAATGATTTAATCTTTAAGAATTGGTTCTTTTATTTATTAATATTATTATTATTATTTTCAGCAGCAGCATCATCGGCATCATCATTGTTATCATTATTATTTTTATCATCATCATCATTATCATCATCATCATCATCATCATCATCATTATTATTATTATTATTATATATGTAAAGTTAATTAAAGTAAATATCCTATGTTATATTTTTATAATATATAAATAGATTATATTTTTAAATCTGTTGTATAATGACATTTTATCTTTTTTTTTTTTTTAGTTTAATTAAGTAAAACATTGTGTTGTTTCTTAATTTGATAAAAATATATGTTTAAGAGTATTAACATAAAACGTGTGTATTATTTATTGTTTTTGTACTAACCGATGATTTCAAAAAGTTTAAAATTTGAACTAGCAAATCAAGACGCGTCACTTTAAAATGTTGTACACAAAAAAGATGTAGATTCCAATATTCGATTACTTTCTGAAATATGATAAAAAGAAATGATTAGATACGCCATTGTATTATTTAATGGGAAATAATTGTTGCCGTAACGTTTATACATAATGGCGCTTTTGAGGGTCTTAAAGTTTCCGTGTAACCGTAACATAGATGTAATTGACAGTTCATGATATCAAAACGACCACATAAAATGTATTGCCAATATAGTAAGTTATTAATTAAATATAATTATCCACCAAACACAATATCTTAATGTTTTCTGTAATCTTCATTAATATATTGTAGGAAAAAAAAATAAAACAGTCATTTCATAATCATATGAGACTATCAGAATTAGAGTGCCGGTTTCGTGCTAAAACTTACTTTCTAATATAATTATGGATGTCTTCTTTATTGATCTTGAAAAAAATATAGTCATTCATTATCAAAAAAACAATTCAAGTTAAACTAAGAGACAAATCAGAACATTAAAGATTAAGTAATCTTTATTGCTTTGATTAGATATTGTTTCAGAACGCTTATAGATGAACAAATGGCTATCCTAACATCTCATACGACTAAAATGATGACAAGTATTGATTAGATAGATCACATTTCCAAATTTTCCCTCTCTGTAGAATTAAAACATGATGTCAAAGATAAATTTTAAAAATGCAATATTAAACACTTTGATAAGATATCGGATTAATAAAAACATTGACTCAATCATAAAATGAGTTTGAAAATTTTTAAAGTGATTAACATGTTTTACAATTGGTATTTACATGCTTTCTTTCTGAAACATTAAAAGTAAAAAAGCATTCCCAGAATACTCTGAGACCAAATAATCTACCAATCATCATTTGTATTAGAATACAACCAATCAGAGCTTGCTTTTATTTTGAAATTTGGATGATATTTTTATGAGATCTATATGAGACTAATATCTTCAATTTTAATAATTTTCATTCCAATTCAACCACTAAAATGTGAAATGGCAAATTAACATTATAGATGAGTAATATTTAAAACAGCATTACGCTGTTGCACATGCGCTTTGAAGATTTTAACTATAAATGAATGAATACTAACATCGCGCTATATAAAAATGATTTATTTACATACATTATAGATGAGTGTAAAATTAAAATAAAAGCCAAATATGAGGAACATCGTCATGCCTTTCCAAAATGTCTCAAAATTAGCAACAGTGTCATGACTGGCAGGAATTCAGTAAAACTCCCATTTACCATAAATTAATTAACCTTAATTATAATATTCAGCTGTTTTAGAAGTAAAGCATTTATATTTTATATTTAATTTAAAACTTTTAATTTTATTTATATACCTGATAAGAGTCTTAAATATTTTATGAAGGCATATCACACAGTGAAGACAGAATTGAATATTTTAGTTTTCCCTAATAAATTAATTACTATTAAGTTTTCTTATTAAAAAATCACATTTTCTCTATGTATTACAAAGAATTTAATAAGATATTTTTATAAGAAATGTTGACGAATAATAATCATGAACAAAAATTTATAAGACTAAAATAATTTTCAAGGTTTTAATATTGGCTTTAAGTTTTCAAACATTAATGCCAGATATTTATTTATCTTACTAAAAAATGATTTGTGACATTATCATTCTCTTCATGGATAACATAAATTTCAGGACACAATTTGAAACAAGTTGTGAAATATACAGTTGTATATTTTTAAATCTTGCTATAGTTAAGTATTATAACAATCTTCCTAAAATATTTTTAGGGGAATAAAAAGACGACTCATTTTTTTTCTTGACGAAAGCTAAGACTTGCTGTACCATTAGCTGATAATCTATTTAAAAGTTTTATTTATTAATTTAAAATAATTTATTACATTCAAAAAAAAATACGTTTAAATTTTTTGGAAAGTGATTTGGATTTAAATATTTTACTTTATCAATGCTCATATATGAAATACATTGGTATGTGTGTAGATAGAATCTTAGTTATTATAAATAATATTAAAATTGAACTACTAAACATGACATGATCACTATTTCTTATGCTTGCTCAAGCTGTTAAAACAGGCAAAACTCTCCATACAGTAGTGCCTGCTACTCAGTACAAACTAGAGTAATCAATGGATGCCAAAAGGCTTGCACTGAGTGACACTACTGTATGGAGAGTTTTGCCTGTTTTAACAGCTTGAACAACCATAAAAAATAGTTATCATGTGTTGTTTAGTGGTTTAATACCATTCCTGCCTAATAGAATAGTGGTGACTATGGTTATTAAAGAACCAAAGACACCAAAATATATGGATACTGAACTGAGTTCAGATCTATATAACTATATACGATAATGAGTTTGGATTGAAAATATTATTGTGTTTTCAATTGTAGACTCATAGTTTTGTAATTAAGTAGAGATAAAAAATGGCTGATGAAGGGTAGCATTAGATCCTAAGATCTAGGACAGTGTTCTCAGATCCAAGACTGTCACAAGTTAGAAACTAGTCTGGGGATATTGGATGAGAAGGCACTAGATAGAGATTTTATGCACAAGCCTTCTAGCATCCATGGATTACTCTGGCTTGCACTGAGTGGCATTACTGTATGGAGAGTTTTGCCTGTTTAATATTAAAATTGCTGCAACAGAGAATGAAAAAAAAAATTAAATAAACCAAGAATACTAACACATTAAAATTATATTTGGTTTACTTAATTAAATTTAAATTTTTATGCTATGTTGCAGTGTTATAATATATATATAGAAAAGAAATTAGTAGTAATTTACAATTTCCTGGTAACCTCAAAAAAGGTTAAAGGTTATTACCATTTACATGGATATTATCTTCTCATTTTTATTTTTTATTATAATAATTATAATAACAATCCATGGAAATATTTAATTCAATATATATATATATATATTGTAACAGAATAAATATGTGGGCCATGTTGTATCCTAATTCATAGCCTAATTATTGATCACCAATTGTAATAGAAGAAAAATAATAAACTAAGGAATAAAAATTCTAAATTAATAATGCTTGTGAATTGTACCATTATTTGTAACAGAATGAAAATAATAAACTAAACTAAAATAATATCAATCAATGAATAATAATCTAATAATTAAGTTAATAAAACAAAGAATATAATCTTTGTTATAACCTCATAAATTCCAATTTTATTTAGAACTGATAGAAAACAAATAAAATCATTATTCTCAAGCTATCTTAAAATAGAAGGACTATATGCAACAAATTAAAGACAAAACAATGAAAGTAAATATCACTATCTTATAAACAACAGTATATGACTATTATATAAATTCTTTACAATAGAATGAAAATAATGACAAAGAATTATACAGATACATTTGAATACTTCTTGTGAATCAACACAATGTTTATAATAATACAAACTTGTACCAAAAATCAAACACTATTTATATTTATATTTAAATGAAATAATTAATGAACAGATGAACTACAAATGTACAATATGAATGATATCTAACAAAACATATAACCCAATAATTGATTTCTAATTACAAATAAATAAAATAAAAGTACTGCTAACTCAGCTATACCATTCAATTAATCACAACATACTCCAATTAACTAATCAATTATAATATGATTAAATATTTAATACAAAATCAATTAACCTAATCTATCTTTCTATTTTCACCAACTTAATATATTATAAAATAAAACCATACTATTAAATAACTTTAAGATTTTCAATATCCAATCATAACAATACATAAAATAAATGTTAGATTCTATTTGATAGTTATTCCAATAATTGAAAAATCACATCCAATTAACAGTCAAAGCATGTGAATAATTGTTAGATTTATTATAATGAAATATTAAAATTAAAATTTAATATTTAAACCGAATTTATGATCCATATTAATGAACTTTAAATATAATTAAAGCAAATTACTCTAATTTATAACAGAATAAAACATATTACTATTACCAGCTCTATACCAGAATAAGATTACAATCTCTGTGACTGTATACCGATTCAATATAATATTTACTTTAATAAACCATGATTAAAACAATATACATGAACATCTAATTGCAATTATCATTATTCATCTTCAACAATAATCATATTTATGCCTTTATCAATCACCAAATCAATTTATATATAATTTCTCTCTTAATATATCTATTACTTGTTACTAATAAAATAATTACAATAAGCTTCTAAATAATTACTTGTTATTTAAGAATGTCAAATCTATTAATTTATTACAGTATAAAATGTATACCTGATCAGAGATGTATTAAATTCAATATAAAGGAAATGATAAGTAACTATATTTTTTTACCCATCCTGTTTATTAATTTCCAAAGTATTTTTAAAACTATTTTTAATAAATTATGTAGTATGACCAATTATTGAATATGATCTCATCCAAATATGATTAACCAATAAATTTGTCTTGTAAAATTGAATACCAACCAAGCAAGTTTATTGTTTTAAATTAATTCAATATTTATTAACACATTGATATAAATTAAAATTAAAAAATATATATATGGCAAATAAACATTTAAAATACATGCATATAATTTGATTATGCTTTAAGATATAGGTTTTCAATTGACATTAACTTCATATTTAAATATGTGATTGAACATCAATCCCCATTTATTTGATGCTAAATATAAACACATATGTTTATGTAACAAACAAATGTTGGAGAATGTTTATACTTTCCCAAATATAAGGAGGTTGAGATATATCTTCCTTTTACACTTCATGTAAAATATAATTAATCAATATATATATATATATATATATATATATATATATATATATATATATATAATTACCCCAAATCCAAAATTCAACCAGACCAGCATAAAAATAATATTAAAACACTACCAAAGGTTTCACTGCTACAAGCAGACTTCTCAAGTGTAAAGAACTACAAAAACTATACAATATATATAATATTAAACATTACCCACAAATCCAGTCACTTCGCACCCACCCTTAATATTAAAAGAACTATTAAATAAGTTAATTGCTTCAGAATAATAAATTTTCAATAATAAAGATTCTTTAATTTTTTTTTGATTTCATTTCTCTCAAAGAAGACAACCTTAGCTTCATCAAAATCAATAGTGTGGCCTGTATCTTTTTCATGGGCATATGAAGCAGAACTAAGATATCTATTTTAACTCTACTTATATATATATATATATATATATATATATATATATGGTTAGATAGATAGATAGATAGATAGATAGATAGATAGATAGATAGATAGATAGATAGATAGATAGATAGATAGATAGATAGATAGATAGATATAATTGTACTTAATTGTTAATATAAATATAAGAGAACAAAACAAAATAAATACTTATTGTGATATAATCTTTTTGAATTCCTAATATAGGTGAATATAACTGAAGTTAGTTTATAATCAATCAATAAAAAATGAATATTTTAAATTTAAATAATAATTACTATGCTGCAAGGTATCAGTTCAAACTTAGAAAGACATAACTTTCTCATATTTAAGTATTTTTATTCCATGATAAACATCAGGCCTCTGGACCATAATAATACTAATGCACAGATTAACCTTCCATTTATATCTAGTATATCACAAAGATTAAAAATAATTTGCTTCAAAGAATTCAATGTTAGCTTTGGAACATTCCCAATCTAAATCAGTTATTAAATAATACTAAAAGATAGGTTGCCTCCAGACAGATCATCCAGATTATCTATAAAATTAGTTGCAACAAACCTATTTATAATGCAGTGGAATATAGCCAAACTCACACCAGTAGCACTACTAGATTGGCGCAATATATATATATATATATATAGTCATGCTAAAACTGACCCCACATAAAATGAGTATTCCTGGAGCATGAGTTTAAACCTAGTCAGAACATCAATCTGTTTAACATCAAAATAACTTATTCTGTATGCAATAAGCAAAAAAAAATTTTTGAAGGCTTGATTAATCACCAACACCACCCATGTGACAAATAAAAGAGACTTATGTTTGTGTTACTTTATTATGCAAGTGGAATATGTAAATCTATCTATTTACATATTAATTACTTTATATGGTCATTCTTTGCTTACTCTCTCACAATTACAAATCTGACTTTGTCTAATGCTATGAATATGACCTGTCCAGTTGAAAGCAATGCAAAGCTGTAGATAATTTGTAGTAATATGAATCTTTCCTTTGTACAAAACCACAGTCTGTATTGAATAACAAAATAATAAGGAAATAAGTAAAGTTTATAGTTACAGACTAATATAGCACTGTATATATATGTAAAATTTGTGGATGGAAAAACTCTTCACACATGCACTAAAAATGACACTCTTCCATCAATAATGTTTCAAAAGCATAAGTGACCCACCATTGCTGAGAATGTATTTTTTAAATGAATCAACAATTATTGAACATGCCTAAATTACAGCTAGAATTTTTAGAAGCCTCATTTAAATTGTCATATTATTTGTACAAATTCATATATCATATATCAGGTGAAAAAAGTTTTTTTTTATTTTTAGCTACCTATGACACTGATTTTTATTAGTTTGTATATATGTAATAATTAATGACATTATATATATATATATATATATATATATATATATATATATGAATCTTATATATATATATATATATATATATATATTAAGATTCAGTGTTGCAGGTAATTAAAATAGAGAAACTTTATCTTACCGTCATATTAAACAGATCTTATTAAAATAGTATGCCAATTTAAAATCAGTCTTCTAATGAATTCAAACTCTAATTTAGACATAACCAATAATTGATTTATTTAAAGCATAAGTTCTAAGCATAGATGGGGCCAATAATTGTTGATTTATTTAAAGAGTAAGCTCTAAGCATAGATGTGCCACCTAAAATATTAATTGATAAGACTGTGTGTATCACTTTTCTAATGCATGTATGGAAAGTTGCTTCCTTTAGAAATATTATGTTTGTAATTTAATGTATATTAAATGTAAACAGAAGTAACAAAAATTTCTAGAAGGTATAGATAAATGATTTTCATGCATCAAAATATGCAAAGAACATATTAGCAAGGTATTCCTTGAGCACTGAAGGTTTTTAAATCCCCATTTATTGATGTTGTAATGTAAAGCATGAAATTTATATAATAACTTGCTTTAAGCACTGCCTGTATCATTCTGTGATATTTAAGTTAAAATTAAGCTTCATTTATAACAATGTCATCATATTTCATCAAATCTCACTTTTTAATAACTCAATGCCAAATATTTTTATTTCCTCTTTTCTGGATCAATGTAATATTTACATAAATGTTCCGGGCATATATATGTATATATATAAATATAGTCTATATACTTTATAATGTAGGTTTTATTCATGCTTATCATGCTTTTGATATATGACAATATCTAATCATATCACATTCACCTCTTTAGTGTTCAGAATGAATATGTATACTTGATAAATATTGTAATATTTGAAATTATTTAAATTTGTTTGTTTAATATTCAAAGATATACCTAAGTATATGCATCCAATAATTATTGATTGTAGTCTACATTAGGTTTGGCAGGTGGCTAAATAATTAGCCTGGTCTATAGTGGACCACTGTCAAATACAGTCACAATGTTGACCATCGATTTATTTTTATTGTTGATCGTTCACGATGATGAATGATTATTAATTTTGTGTAATGCTGTGGAATTGTAGTTAGTTTTGTGCTGATCTCTTGTGCACATTACTTTTATATTTAGTGTTATATTGTATTCATTTGAGAGTAATGATGATTTCCTATCTCTACATAATTCAGTCCTAATGTGGGGTACAGTAAGAATTGGCAACACAATTGTGGATGTAAACTCAGATTCTCCCTGAATAACCTCTAATTTCCATGCAGTTATATTTGTCTCCCAACTTGTGGGACCAATATTTCCATACTTTTACAATTGGTGTGCATAAGGCCAATGATGATCAGGTTCTGCGAATCAATGACCACATAACTCTAAAAATAAAATTCTGTAGTTTGATGCTGAATTAATTTAAACATATTACTGTGAAATGTAACAAAAGTGTAAATGATGAGCATTATAATTGGATTATAAATTATTAAATAACAGTATTAATGTTGATTTAAGAACATACTTAAAATTGAACAGAAAATCAAAGCATGATTTTGGAGATTTGGATTGAATTTTTGAATGTTGGAGTTTGTTTAGCTGTACTTTCAGTACTGATGATGGATGGAGAATTTTGTTATTAGCATGAAGATGCAATGTTTCCATGTAATTCTATGGGATGTTCTATCTCAGGCACTGCTTCATCTCACTTTTTTATTTTTTTTATTATTTATTATGGTTTAATTAACATAGTCCTGCCATGATTTCCAGAATCTAAGTTTCCAAGAAAAGGAGCAAGGTATAGTTCTGTATGTTCTAGCTCCTAAGATTCAAAGAAGCAGGGTTTGAAAAATTTAATGCATTATTATTTTTCTTTTGAGTTGTATGTAGCTTATAGTCTCTAAATTGGGATAGCTCTTTGGATATTTGTGGCATTAAAAACTAAGAATCCAATGACTGAATTTTGTATCTATCTCAGGATTGCAGATCACTATGCATTCTTTTGCTCTTAGATTCTCGTCTGATCTCTAAAAAAGGTTTTGAAAACGATTTATGACATGAACTTATTTTTATAGGTGTATATTTACTTATGATAAAAGTACAAGGGAAATGGAAATCAGTCACAGAAACATAAACAGAATAGAATTGGACAATAAAGCAGGAGAAATAAACTAATCAAATAAAGCCAGGTATTGAGTCAATAAGGTTGAAAGAAAGGCAGATTAAGAGTAATAATGATAATAGTGTTAGGCAACATGAAATAGGATTGTATAAAAATGGAGGTGATGTTAGACTTACTTAATGAGATATTTTTAAATGTTCATATTTGTATTTCTTGTATAAAAATAATTTAACACAGTTTATCTTAAAAAGCAGACATCAATATATTACGCCAATAGTCACTCAATCTTCTGAACTAAAGAATATATCAAAAATGAGTCAATTACTTTTGACAAAATAGCCCAACATGGCTTAATAAATTATATCCCAACATATATCTGTGGAAATGGTAATGAACAACTGAGCATGAGTAGTAAATTTTTATTGTAGTGAAATGAAATTGAGTGAATCAAACTAAAATATCAAGCAAGAGGTTCACATCAATACCATTTTCCACATAAAACTGGGATAATATAACCAGTTGGTGACATAGGTGCATTAAAAATAGGTAGTTGGCAGTATATTCCTCAGGGTTAGTTTAAAGTTATTTAATTAATGGGAAATAATATTTATTTTTTTTCCATGCATATTTTTATAATAATAAAAGGGTGTTCATTTAACTAAATATTTTAAGTCCCAACATGATACTATGAAAATTCTCAAACATTAAATTTCTTAAATAATAACATGAATTTTATATGACAATATTTGAATACATTCTAAATGATTGCAGAAGAGAAAAAACTATAAAAAATGTAAATAAAAAATTAACTTTCTCTCTATTCACTAATTATAATTAATTAGTAGTTTTAATTTAAACTAGGTAAATGTACTAAGAGAAAAATATATATTTTTTTGTAAATTATTTAATAGATGCTCAATTGTAACCTTAAAAGAGAGATAAAGTTTTATTTTTAATAATATTTTTAAAAAGAAAAAAATATATTAATTATTTGGTAAATTTGATATTTAATTAGGAAGAGTTGTTTTGTTTCTTTTCTCTTTATCTCTTTTCAATGGTATAATCAAATTAGTGCATTTAACTGATTATCCTGTTTTCCTTTTGCAATAATTTTTTTATTAGAAAGTAATGTCAAGAATTTTATGATGTTAGTTTAAGTTCTTGACTTATTTGTCACTGTCTATGTTTAAGAAGAGAAATAAATAAACAATTGTAATTATAAAAAAATCATATAATTGGCTGTAATTAAACTATCATGTTGGAGACAGGTTGTGATTTGCTTGTAGGAAAGGTCATTGTAACAAAAATAATGATGGTGGAAATAAGTCAGAAGACCCAAGTTGAAACCACTAAACATCACATGATCTCCATTTCTTATGTCTTCTAATAAATGTTATTGAAGCAGGTAAAACTGTTTATATAGTAGTGCTACTCAGTGCAAACCACAGTAATGAATGGATGCCAGAAGGCTTGTGGATAAAATTTCTATCTTGTGCCTACTCATTCAATATCCCCAGAGTAAATTCTAGCTTGTGGCTTTTGTCAATGAGAAGCCTTGGATCTGAGAGTACTGCACATAGATCTTAGCATCTAATACAACCTTCCAGCAGCCACCTTTTATTTCTACTTAACTACAATTCTATGAGAATAAAATTGAAAATACAATATTTTCAATACAAGCTCATTAGCTTATATAGTCATATAGGTCTGAACTCAGTCCAAAACCCATACATTTTGGTGTCTTTGGCTCCTTAATAAACATAGCCACCACTATCCTGTTAGATAGGGTTGATATCAAACCACTAAATATCACAGGTTCACCATTTTTATGCTTGCTCATAACTGTTATTAAAACAGGCGAAACTCTCCATACAATAGTGCCACTCAGATCCAAGACTCCTCACTGATGAAATCCACAAGGTAGAAACTACTTTGGATATATTGGATGAGTAGGCACTAGATAGGTACTTTATGCATAAGACAACACATCTATTAAATACTCTGGCTTTCATTGAGTGGCACTACTGTATGGAGAGTTTTGCCTGAGTTATGAGCAAGCATAAGAAATGATGATCATGTGATGTTTAGTTGTTTAATACCAATCATTGCTAATAGGATAGTAATGGCTATCATTAAAAAACCAATGACACAGAATGTATGGTTACTGAACTGAGTTCAGACCTATATGACTATATAAGCTAATGATCTTGGATTGAAAATATATGAGTTCAGACCTATATGACTATATAAGCTAATGATCTTGGATTGAAAATATAATTTTGATTTCAATTTTACTCTTATAGTTATGTAGTTGAGTAGAAATATAAAGGTGACTGCTGGAGGGTTACATTAGATCTTAAGTTCTAAGTGCAGTACTATCAGATTCATGACTGCTCACTGATGAAATCCACAAGCTAAAAACTAGTCTGAAGATATTGGATGAGTAGGCACTAGATAGGGATTTTATGCACAAGCCTTCTGGACCCATTGATTATTCTGGCTTGTACTAAATGGCACTACTGTGTGGAAGTTTTTCCGGTTTTAATACCTAAGTTTCTTGTAAGAAGTAAATTCCTAACTTAGCAGTTGAAGAAATAGCAGTAAAGTCTAAATCCAGCTCATAAAGAAAAATAATCAGAAGTCTTTAACAAGATATTGCATAGAATAGCAGACATTTTAGTCAGGTTTCTAGCATACTATGAGTTTAGTCATCAAAATTGTTTGTGCAATGAAAACAATATGCTAATTTTAGTTAAAATCTAGACATCATCTTCCTCTATGTAACCTGCCTTTACTGGAATAAATATGGAGAAGTTACACATTAAAATAATATGCAACTCCATCTTCAACCAAGAGCATGAGTCTCTGTCTGTGTAAGCCTCACCTGGAAATTTTTTTAAATGAAAATGGATAGAATTTTGTTGTTGTTAACATGAAAATAAAATACTGTATACTGGAAAAGGGACAAATTATTTGTATTTATGTGTAGAAGCTTTCAAGAAGAAAACTCAACTGGAAAAACTAGGCATTATAATTGGGAAGGACTCCACAGAAAAAACCATGGTTGAAGGGTTTTTTGTATGTGCATTCTGTATTTTTATTATATATATATATATATATATATATATATATATATATATATATATATATAATAAAAGTGGCTGCAGAAAGGAGTTTGCTATTAACTGAAAGGAGACCCTTTGATTCCTCTTGGAGGCCTTAAAGGAACCGAGCAGGGCAAATTCCTAATGTCCACTCCATACGTTCTTGTTGTTGCAGCTGTTATTACTATGTGATTATTCATATAGTATATGAACATGGATGGGCTGCTCACCAACATGCATTAGCCAGCATGGTGAGTTTATTGGCTTTTTACCTCTGAGTTTAAGATCAAGAAACACCATGGTCTTTCTTCTCAGTGCCTGATAAGGCAGAATGAATGTTTATGTAAGTGATAAATATTTTTCCAATACATATATACAATTATGATAGACAAAAATAAAGCATGGCCCTTATTCCCAGGAGGCTGTAAAGTCACCAACCAAGGCAGCGGTTGGTGGCCAAAGGCAGAGGGTGCTAAGAATCCCCTGATTGTGGACCCAGGCTGCCATTTGATGACGACTTTTTATTTAGGTTCTTACAACTGCAGATCACTTTCAAGTGAAGGAAGATTGCAAGAATTAGAAGAAGAACTGTCTTATATTAAATGGGACATTATTGGACTTTGTGAAGTTAGAAGAAAAGGTGAAGAAACAATTGATTTAAAAAGTGGACATATACTCTATTATAAAGGCACACATTTGGAAATACAAGTGGAGTAGGATTCATTATAAATAAAAAGTGGAAGAACAATATTGTGGAGATTGATGGTGTATCAGACAGAGTGGCAAGATTAGTTATTCAACTTAATAGCAGATACCAAATGCGGATAATTCAGGTTTATGCCCCAACAAGTTCTCACAGTGATGAAGTAGTAGAAGATTTTTATATGGATGTACAAAAGGCTTTTGATCAGAGTAAACAACATTTTAAAATTGGTATGGGAGACTTTAATGCTAGAATTGGTAGAGAAATGAAAGATGAAATTGCTGTAGGTAATTTTGGTTATGGTGATAGAAATGAGAGAGAACATAGACTTGTGGAGTTTGCAGAAAAAGAAAAACTTCATATTATGAATTCATTTTTTGAGAAAAATGTTAAAAGGAAATGGACATGGAAGCATCCAAATAAAGGTAAAGCAGGATTGGATTATATTTTGACTAACAGGAAATACATATTTCAAGATTATAATGTTCTTAATAAATTTAACACAGGAAGTGATCATCGAATAGTAAGGTGTAAGTTACATGTTAATGTAAAACTAAAGAGACAAAAATTATTAAGAAAAATAATATTTACAGTTGATATTCCTAATCTTCAGAAACATTCTAATGAATTTAAATTAGAACTTACAAATAGGTTTCAAGTGTTAGGAGATTTTGAACATGATTCAGATTTGAATGAAATTAATATGAAAATAACTGATACACTTTTAAAAACTGCAACAAAGATAGCTGGTAGAAAAAAGCAGCAATTGACTAATAAAATCTCTACTAAGACTAGAGAATTTACGAAGAAAAAAAGGAATATGAAGATATACAAAAATGGTGTATTAAAAAGAATTGAATATCTCGAATTTTGTAAAATGGTATGGAAAAGAGTTGAAAATGATATAAGAAAGTATAACTGTGAAATAGCAAGGAAAGCTGTAGAAGAAAATAAAAGTCTCAAGAATGTTAAACAACATTTTGGTATTGGTAGGAAATTTATATCTGCAATAAGAAAAAAAGATGGAATTATTAGTAAAAAGAGAGATGACATCATGAAATTGGTAGAAGATTTTTATCAAGAATTATATAGAATGACAGCCTGTTAAGCTAATAGCGCAGACGCTGTGAGAATGTTATTAATAAATGAATACCTTCGAACAACCACATGATATAGTATTTATATAAGAGTAAAAGGAAGATATAGTATTTATATAAGAGTAAAAGGAATCTTTTACTCTTATATAAATACTATATCATGTGGTTGTTCGAAGGTATTCATTTATTAATAACATTCTCACAGCATCTGCGGAATCCTTTTACTCTTATATAAATACTATATCATGTAGTTGTTCGAAAGTATTCATTTATTAATAACATTCTCACAGCGTCTGCGCAATTAGCTTAACAGGCTGTCATTCTATCGTAATTATAATCGCATGCAAGACGTTATAAAATAAATGCTTATTCATGTACAAGAATTATATAGTAATAAAGAACAAGTACCTCCTATATCTATTACATCTTCCGAATTGCCCAGAATTTTAAATGAAAAAGTGAGGCATGCAATTAAATGTATGAAGAAAGGAAAGGCTCCAGGAAATGATGGAATTATAATTGATATATTAAAAGAAGCAGGTGAAGAAATAGAAACAATTTTAGCAAAGTTATATACCAAATGTCTAAATGATAAAGATGTACTGGAAGATTGGAAGAATGCAGTAATAATATTAATATTTAAAAAAGGTGATAAAGAAGATATTAGAAATTACAGACCTATCAGCCTTTTGTCAGTTTTATATAAAAATTTTACCAAGATAATTACAATTCGTCTACAGAGAACTTTGGATTTTCACCAACCAAGAGAACAAGCTGGATTTAAAAGTGGTTTTAGTACAATAGATCATATCCAGGTATTGAGAGAAGTCATAGAAAGGACAAATGAATATGAGTTGTCATTATGTTTTGGATTTGTAGATTATGAAAAGGCATTCGATTCTATACACATTTCTTCAGTGATTAAAGCATTGGATCATCAAGGTATAGATCCAGGATATTGTCATATTTTAAAGAATATTTATAAAAATGCAACAGCAACAATTAGATTACATAATGATACTGGAAAAATCAACATTGAGAAAGGTGTAAGACAAGATGATTCCATATTTCCAAAACTTTTTACAGCAGTGCTGCAAGAAGTATTTTGTGGATTAAAATGGGAAACTAAAGGAGTGAAAGTAAATGGAGAGTATTTAAGTCATTTAGATTTTGCAGATGATGTAGTTGTTTTTGCAAATAATGCTTCAGAGCTGCAGGAAACATTGCAGGAGTTAGCAGATGAAAGTAGAAAAGTAGGACTAAAGATAAATGTTAAAAAGACTAAAGTAATGTTTAATCGATTTGCTCAAAATATGAAAATAAAAATTGATTATGAAGAATTAGAAGAAGTTAACAGTTACAAATATCTTGGTCAGATTATTAATACAGATGGAAACATAATGGAGGAAATTAATCATAGAATTAAAGTTGGTTGGAGTGCTTTTGGTAGAATTAACTTGATACTAAAAGGAAATATGCCTATGTGCTTGAAAAGGAAGGTTTTTAATAAATGTGTTTTGCCAGTTCTTACTTATGGATCTGAGACTTGGACACTTAATAAAAGAGCAATACAGAGACTTTAGACCACTCAAAGAAGTATGGAGAGATGCATGTTGGGAGTAACAAGAAGGGATCGAAAACGCAATGTATGGGCAAGACAACAAACAGGTGTTACTGACCTTATTTGTAAAAAATTAAAAGATTGAAATGGAGTTGGGCTGGACATATTGCTAGAAGAAATGATAATAAATGGACAATTGAAATTTTAAACTGGATTTCAAGAGATTGTAAAAGACCCAGAAAGAGACCGCATGTGAGATGGATGGATGAAATAAGAAAATGTGCAAGGGTGTTGTGGAGAAGCGAAGCTAAAGATCGGAGAAGATGGATTAAACTTGGAGAGACCTTCATCCTGCAGTGGATTGATAATGTTTGATAATGATGATGAATTACAAAAGTAACCTTTTTTTGTAAGAATTGATAATTTTAAATCTTTTTATTAAGTTAATGTTTTCAAATTGTGAAACATATTGTTTTTGAAACTTAATTATTTTTTTTGAAACATTATTTTTCCTCCTAAAAAACTAACAAAAGATTAATAAAGGTAAATCAAAGATTGTTATTTTTGTCAAGCATTGGTGGTCGAGAGGTCAGCGATGGTTGCTTTACAAGCAGTTGTCCCGGGTTAGCGGGTTCGCTTCCTGGCTGATGCTATGACACATGAGAAAAAAAATAGATTATCTTTAATTGTGAAAATGTTTTTTTTACAATTCTTAGTTATTTTAAACAATTAACTTAATTAATTAAAAGTTAATTTATGTATAGAATTCAACTGTTTGCTTAAAATTTTTATGAATATATATATCTGATGAAATGAATGCATAAAATTTCATATTATCATGTCATTTTTTGTTTATTGTTAATCAGTTAGTCATTTAAATAATTGTTTTAAAATACCTTTTATTCTTAAAATCTTCCTGTTTCATAAATTGCAGTGTGTGTGACTTTATTTTTTGACAACTTAATGTTCTAGGATTTTTTTTAAATGATCCCTATACAACTACTTATTTATAATAGAGTAAACCTAGGAATTATTTGAAGTGATTTATAATAAACTGTTTTATTTATTTATTTATCTCTTGCTCACAGTAATATTTTATAGAATTCTTGCTTCCTGCATTAGATTTGTGGATACTAGTTGTTAGAATTAGGGATTATGTTTAGTGTTATGGACATCAGATGATGATGATCTTGGTTGGCATAAATGAGACATCCTTTACTTCATGTGCTAAATTCATTTTATTTATCATTTCTTCAAAAATTTAATTTATAATTAGCCTGTACATTAATGGTACAAATTGACTACAAGCATTGATGATCAACAGAATGTTTCTAGTATTATAGCATTATTTAACTTATTGGTGTATTTTGATGAAGGAGCACCTAAATATGTGCATCCACATAAGTTTTGCCTTAGGTTTGTCAATGGCTAAATAATTAGCCTGGTTTACAGCAGATCACATTCAAATGCAGTCGCCAGTTATGAATGCTTATTACTTTTGTGTAATGCTCATGAATCTATAATTAGTTTATTGCTGATCTCTCATGTTCATTCCTTTTATATTTAAATTTATATTTTGTTTATTTGGGGATGATCATGGTTTCCCATCTCTTCATAATTTAGTCTTTATGTAGTGTACTGTTACAATTGTCAACCTATTTGTGAGAAGTTAATTACCCCTACTTTATGATTCCAATTGTCACCCACCATTTGAGATCATTATTTCAATACTGTTACAATATATATATATATATATATATATATATATATTAATGGTAAATGCAATATTATAGTTTAAATTCTTTTGTAGCACTTTCGATTACATGGTAATCATCATCAGCTTTAACTGAATTTCAAATTTTTTAAACTTAATGTTATGTATATTTTCATAAGCTATGTATGGGCATATTTGCAACTTGCCTATTAATAACATCATCTTTATATTTATCAATTAAAATTGCCTCTTTAATTTTCCTCTTTTTATGATTTCTTTCTTCCATTAATATTTTTATTTCATTACTATTAAATGTAAACTTATAATTACAAGTTTTTTCATGGTCAAAGACTACTGAAGCTGTATTAAATTGACTATTTACATTATTTTTAATTTGATTATATAATAATTGATGCTCCTTCAATCTTTTTTTCCATAGAACATCATGATTCACCAATATATAATTTCTGACATCCACATGAAATCTGATAAATTATATTACTTCTTTGCAATTTAGAAATTATACTCTTAGAATTATTAATCAATCGATTAACATTTGGAGGAACACAAAATGAAATATTATACTTCTCTTTAAATATATTCTTAATTAATTTAGATAGCATGTTATTTATAAATGGTATAGATATCCATTTATTATTATCTAAAGTAACACTGCAATCTGCAAGATTTGGTCTTTATTATAACCAACCTTTAAAAGTTCATTAGCAAAGAGTTCAATATTTAAAATTTTATCACTCTTATATTTACATAATTTATCATTATGATGCAAAAACAATTTCAGACTTGCCAATTTATATATCATTGGAACACGTGATTTAAAATGAATATATCCTCTTTATCCAATAGGTTTAAAAATTAAGTTATAATTTAAATCAGTAGCATCTCTAAATATTTGTAAATCCAAAAATTTTATTTTTCCATTTTGTTCATTCTCAATAGTCCATTTTAAGTTGTTTAAATTATTCAGATTATATAAAAGAACATCAATAATGTCTTTTGGACCACAAAGAAAAACATCATCAACATATCTAGTATAAATTTTAATATATTCAAAATTACAAGAATTAAATATAATATCTTCATATTTTGACAGTGTAAAATTACAAATTTGTGCTACCATAGATAATCCCATTGGCCATCTTTTACCCATTTTATAAAACGTATCATTATATGTTGCAATAATATTATGACTTATAAATTTTTGTGATTCAATAATAAAATCTGTTAAATGTTTATTTACAGAAATTAATAAGTTCAATTTCAATTAAATTTATAGATTTAAAATGATCAATTGATCCATATAATTCTGTTACATTGATCATCTTGAATCTATAAATTTAATTGAAATTGAACTTATTAATATGTCTGTAAATAAACATTTAATAGATTTTATTATTGAATCATTAAAATTTATAAGTGATAATATTAGTGCAACATATAATGATAAATTTTATTAAATGGGTAAAGAATGGCCAATGGGATTACCTATGGTAGCACAAATTTGTAATTTTACTTTGTCGAAATATAAAAATATATTTAATTCTTATAATTTTGAAGATATTAAAATTTATACTAGATATGTTGATGATGTTTTTGTTTGTGGTCATAAAGACATTATCATATTCTTTTATATAATCTGAATAATTTAAACAATTTAAAATGGACTATTGAGAATGAACGAAATGAAAAAATAAAATTTTTGGATTTACATATATTTGGAGATGCTACTGACTTAAATTATAAATTGATTTTTAAACCTATTGGAGAAAGAGGATATATACATTTTAAATCCTGTTTTCCAATGATACATAAAATGGCAAGTCTGAAATTGTTTTTGCTTCATAATGATAAATTATATAAATATAAGAGTGATAAAATTTAAAATATTGAACTCTTTGCTAATGAACTTTTAAAGGTTGGTTATGATAAAGATTAAATCTTGCAGTATAGTAAATTCATTTAATAATAAGAAGAGAGTTTGCAGTGTTACTTTAGATAATAAGAAATGGATATCTATGCCATTTATAAATAACATGCAATCTAAATTAATTAAGAATATATTTAAAGAAAAGTATAATATTTCATTTTGTGTTCCTCCAAATGTTAATTGATTGATTAATAATTCTAAGTATAATTTCTAAATTGCAAAGAAGTAATATAATTTGTCAGGTTTCATGTGGATGTCAGAAATTATATATCGGTGGATCGAGATGTTCTGTGGAAAAAATATTGAAGGAGCATCAATTATTATATAATCGAATTAAAAATAATGTAAATAGTCAATTTAATACAACTTCAGTATTCTTTGACCATGAAAAAACTTGTAATTATAGGTTTATATTTCATAATAATAAAATAAAAATATTAATAGAAGAAATAAATTATAAAATGAGGAAAATTAAAGAAGCAATTTTAATTGATAAATATAAAGATGATGTCATTAATAGGCAAGTTGCAAATATTGCTATACACAGCTTATGGAAATAAATGTAACATTAAGTTTAAAAAATTTGAAATTCAGTTAAAACTGACAAGGATTACCACGTAATTGAAAGTGCTACAAAAGAATTTAAATTATAATATTGGATTTACGGTTAATTTTTTTTTATATAATATTTTTTATAATTGGTATTGTATTTTAATATATTTTTATTTTGGACTATTTCCATCATCTAATATGTGTGTTGAATGTCTTTAGATAAGTTTAATTTTAGATAAATATTCCAAATGCATTCAACTGTTAGTAATTTCACAACAAATATGTTAGTATATGCACCAACAGTTAGTAATATCACAGCAAACAAATGTTAGTAATATCACAGCAAACAGGTTAGTATATGCACTAACTGTTAGTAATATCTCAGCAAACAGGTTAGTATATGTACAACATTTTGAGAGGTATTTTTCTCCCCTCTTCTTCAGGTGTTGCTGGCCTGACCAGTGACAGTACTAGCATGGGATTCAAACCTGGGTCCTTAGATTCTTGATAATTGAACTTTAAGGTAATGCTCTAACCAACTGAGCCATTCTGCCAAAGGCAACATTATGCAGTAATATCATATATTTATCTATGAGGTTCCTCCTGATTTCTCCACTTTTTCCTCAGAGCAAAGTTGATTAGTGGTTTCCATACATTAGGTTGGCTTATGGGATTTTTTGCCATTGTCATGTGAGCAGCTTCTTTAAATTTTCTTCTTTGTACCTTTTTTTCTTTGTCCAATATTTTTGTATTTTCCCAATCGAACGTATGTTCATTGGTTCATACATGGTCTGCTACCTTAGACACATCTGTTTTTCTCTTCTAATCATCAGTTTATGTTCTTGCAAGCACTTTTGAATGGGATGGCTGGTTTCACCAATATATGTTCTTCCACATTCACATGGTATTTCATAGATGCAGTTTTTTTCTTTGCAGCATTTCAAGTTTAGGCATTGTAGATGTTAGAATTCCTCATAGTGTGGTATGTCTCTGGAAAGCTGTTCTGATGTTATACTGATTGCACATTTTCCTTAATTTATCTGCTATTTTTGGAATGTATGGATACACTACAGTACCAATAATTGTCTTTTCTCTTGATGGTTCTTTTTGTTGTCTATTTAAAGTTTTCTTAATAACAGCTGATGGATAACCATTTTTCTTAAGACTTTGTTCTATATAGATCTTTTCTTTTTCCAAATTGCTAGTTTCTGAAGAAACTTTTTTTTGCTCTGTTCCACAGTGATAGTATAACTCTATGTTTTGTGTTTCTGGTGTGATTAGATGTATAGGCTAGATATTTTCCTGTATGTGTTCTTGAAAGAGGATTAAACTTTGCTGTAACACCATCTAATATCCCCTTATTTGATATAATGGCAGCCACTGAGAAAGTCACTCAAAAATTGCCTTTAGAAGAAGCAGCAGAATTATGCTGGAGAACAAAAAGAACACTTGACAAGCAACAAAAATTGCAGTCAAACATATCCTATGGGAAGAGGAAAGCAATTAAATCTCTCAAAGCAGATAAATCTATAATTATTCTCCCTCCTGACAAGGACAATGCAACAGTTGTAATGGATACAACTCATTATGACAACAAAATACAAGAACTTCTCACAGCAGGCCAATATAGAAAAGTGGCAAAAGATTCAATACCAAGTACGGAAACAAAATTACAAGCATTACTCAGAAAGCATCCCAAGTACTTCACAGATTCAGAAAAAAGTAAAATAACATCATATTTCAGCAAAATTCCTCATCTTTATGGTCTACCTAAAATCCATAAGGATCATGTTCCATTACGACCTACTGTTAGTTCTAGAGATTCACCTTGCGAGAATTTGGCAAGATTTCTCCTCGGTGTTCAAGACCCAGTCGTTTGTCAGGGATTCAAGACACTTTGTAGAATTAATCAAGAACATGAAAATTGAAAGAACTGACTTACTGGTAAGCTTTGATGTGGAAAGTTTATTCACAAATGTACCATGTGAAGAAGCATTGTCTATTGAAAGGAAAAGATTAAATGATGATAATAGTTTACAAACCAGAACAGCTCTTCCTATTGATAGCATAATGGAACTATTAACATTCTGTATAAAAACAACCTACTTTCAATATAACACAGAATTCTTCCAACAAAATCAAGGAATGGCTATGAGCTCACTATTGTCTCCCCTGATTAGCAATATTTACATGGAAGAACTTGAAACCACAGCCATAAAAAGTACTCCTTATCCCCCTAAAGTTTGGCTTTGCTTTGTAGATGATCCAATTGTTGTATGGTCGCATGGTGAAGCATTGCTACAAACTTTCTGGATACACATCAACAACATATCCCCTTCAATTAAATTCACAATAAAACCAGAACAAGAAGAAAAATTGGCATTCTTAGATGTTCTTGTAACAAGACTCCCTCATGGCAAAATCAAAACCACAATTTACCGAAAACCTACACATACAGGAAAATACCTAGCCTATACATCTAATCACACTAGAAACACAAAACATGGAGTTATACTATCACTGTGGAACAGAGCAAAAGAAGTTTGTTCAGAAACTAGCGATTTGGAAAAAGAAAAGATCTATATAGAACAAACTCTTAAGAAAAATGGTTATCCTCCAACTGTTATTAAGAAAACTTTAAATAGACAACAAAAAGAACCATCAAGAGAAAAGACAATTATTGGTACTGTAGTGTATCCATACATTCCAAAAATAGCAGACAAATTAAGGAAAATCTGCAATCAGTATAACATCAGAACAGCTTTTCAGAGCCATACCACACTATGAGGAATTCTAACATCTACAAAGCCTAAACTTGAAATGCTGCAAAGAAAAAACTCCATGTATGAAATATCATGTGAATGTGGAAGAACATATATTAGTGAAACCAGCCATCCCATTCAAAAGCGCTTGCAAGAACCTAAACTGATGATTAAAAGAGAGAAAACAGATGTGTCTAAGGTAGCAAACCATGTATGGACCAATGAACAGATGTTCGATTGGGAAAATACAAAAATATTGGACAAAGAAAAAAAGGTACAAAGAAGAAAATTTAAAGAAGCTGCTCACATGACAATGGCAAAAAATCCCATAAGCCAACCTAGTGTGACTATACATAATGTATGGAAACAACTAATCAACTTTGCTCTGAGGAAAAAGTGGAGAAATCAGGAGGAACCTCATAGATAAGTATATGAAATTACTACATAATGTTGCCTTTGGCAGGATGGCTCAGTTGGTTAGAGCATTACCTTAAAGTTCAATTATCAAGAATCTAAGGACCCAGGTTCGAATCCCATGCTAGTACTGTCTCTGGTCAGGCCAGCAACACCTGAAGAAGAGGGGAGAAAAATACCTCTCGAAATGTTGTGCATATACTAACCTGTTTGCTGTGATATTACTAACAGTTAGTGCATATACTAACCTGTTTGCTGTGATATTACTAACATTTGTTTGCTGTGATATTACTAACAGTTGGTGCATATACTAATCTGTTTGCTGTGATATTACTAACAGTTGAATGCATTTGGAATATTTAACTAAAATTAAACTTTTCTAAAGACATTCAAGTAGTCCAAAATAAAAATACAGCTAGAACACCATCATCACAAACCTTCAGAAAAACACTATTTTAATATATATGTTGCTGCAAGTTATAACATTGAAAAACTACTGTGTAGTAAATTGAAAGATTTCATGCTGTATGTTTGTAATTTGAACTCAGGGAAATGAGTGTGAAGATATTTAAGATTCACGCTTTCAGATCTAAGTACTTTAGACTGGCTTGGATATATAGAAACACAAGTAAAGAAGAGAGTGGCACCCTTTTCTTGTTAAATTCTCTGCCTCAGTGTTTACGATCTGATTGGCTGTTGATAGTCATAAGCGCTTGAGGGGTTGCAGTCTCTCAGTTTTAATTTCAATACTGTTTGCACTTTAATATATATATATATATATATATATATATATATATATATATATATATATATATATATATATATATATATCAGATATTATTTTCTCAGATTAATCTCATGCTTAGTTTGAATAATCTGCCTTAAGGTAAAAAATAAAAGTATAGATAGAAATGGTAAGACACTTTAATTGTAATGGAAAATCCTTTTTTACTACCATCGATTCAGAAACACATAAAAAAAAGTCATAATTTTCCCATATCTAGGAATAGCTATAATTTTATTAGCTGTCAAATACTGAAAGGGAGACAATTTTGCCAGTATCTGCCTATCTAAAAAAAATTCTAAATCTGATTAAGACAAGAAACGATATATAATTTTACCTAGACAGAATTTGAACATGGTCAGGGGTTTAGTAAGTCTATATATATATATATATATATATATATATATATATATATAGACTTACTAAATATATATATATATATATAGTATAGGGGTTTGAACTCAGACTTTCAAGCATCCTTCAACTATCCACACTATCTTATACAACCAATACATATGATCAAATACATGTAGAAAAGATAAATAATCACCAATAAGATAGTGTGGATAGTTGAAGGATGCTTGAAAATCTGAGTTCAAACCCCTATACTTAAAATTAAAGCTTCCAGGTTTGTGAAGAGTGCCTGGTTTTCAAATATTTACATATATAGTATTTTCATTGATTAACTAAGACATAATCAAAGAATGGATAGAGATATTTTCATGTAATATCTAAAGAAATATGTTAGTAATGTTGCTTGCTTATAATAATAAATTACTATTAATATTCTTTAAACTAAAATATTTATTGTGACCTTAAAATTTAGTTACATATTTTGAAAGAATTTGCTCAAAAAATCCACAATAGATTATATGTCTTAAATTTACTAAAAACAAAAGGATTTCTTGGTTTTAAGTAAACCAAAGACAAAAAAACAACATATTTGCTGCAACAGTTTATTGTAAGAATTACCAGTAGGAATTAGTAGCTATACCATACTACTACTGCTAATATATTTATTAGATTATTATATGGAAATGTCATCCCTCGTTTTATTGTTTACATCATTGTCATAACCAATGAACGTTATTAAAATTATCAGGTTATATATATTCTATTAATATTATTTTTAATCTCTCATAATAAAATAAAACCACATATTGTTCTCTAGATAATAGAAAATGGTTACCAAAATTGACAATCAGATCACACTTGTTTTTAATTGTAAACTTTTTGTGAAATATTATATTTAATAGTTACATAAAGCTGTAGGGATTTCTATTTTAATTAAATGCTATTATTGGTCGTTTATAAACCTGGTCTCATAATCAATAAAAAAAAATTAAAAGTTTTATTTGGTATAAAACAGAAAGATCGTAAAAACAAATTTAACAATTATATAACTAGAGGATTGTATAACATTTTCTGTAAGGTGCAAATCAATGTTAAACAAGTTAAGTAAGAGTCTATGTCTAATAATTTTATTTACAATCAAATCTTGTATATTATTTATTATCAAAGGGAGTATAGTTTAATGTATATTATTGAAAAAGAAATTAAAAATATAATGACTTGTGTGTCCAAGACTTAGATTATTGACCAATAAAAAGAACACACATTTTGATTTATTTTATATAAATAATTGATATCTATAAATTCTCATTCAAACATAAAATATAGCTCAATGAAATATATATATATATAATAAAAAGTCAGATGTCACATGACTTATATATAGCTTGCATTTATCATAAAAAAAGCTTGTTTAGAGCGTTAGCATGCTCTTAAGTTTATATATATATATGATCAATAGATGGAGCTTTACCAAGACCTCCAAACAAGCATATTTTTATATACATAAATGTCAGAGTCAGAATTCACTGTCTCTTTCATTGGCTCCACCCTCAGATCAGCTGATTACAAGCTGATTTGCTTTCATTAGTGAAGGATAGGAGTTAGAAACTAGACCTAAACACTAACTCCAAGCGTTTGTGCAACAAGTTCCTATTAGTTTGCAAGCATGAATTTTTTAGACACGTAAATATCTTCAAACTCAGCTTATCAAAACAGATAGCTATATGGGTCTGATATCAGTTCAGTTTTTCCACATAGTCAAAGCTTCTGCAATATATATCATTGCAAAAACTTTAAAGGTACATTTATGAAAAACAAAAACAAGTTTTATATACATAAACTTGCTATCACTTGTATTTATGATCAATTCATGCTTGCAAACTGATAGGAACTTGTTGCACAAATGCTTGGAGTTAGTGTTTAGGTCTAGTTTCTAACTCCTATCCTTCACTGATGATAGCAAATCAGCTTGAAATCAGCTGATCTGAGGGTGGAACCAACAAAAGAGACAGTGAATTTCTGACTCTGATGTTATGTAAACAAAAATATGCTTGTTTGGAGATCTTGGTAAAGCTCCATCTATTGATCATAAATATAAGCAATAGAAAGTTTACGTATATAAAACTTGTTTTTGTTTTTCATAAATGTAACTTTAAAGTTTCTTGCAATAATATATATTGCAGAAGCTTTGACTATGTGGAGAAACTGAACTGATATCAGACCCAGATAGCTATATGGCTTCATAAGCTGAGTTTGAAGATGTTTACGTGTCTAAAAAATCCATGCTTGCAAACTAATAGGAACTTGTTGCATAAACACTTGGAGTTAGTGTTTAGGTCTAGTTTCTAACTCCTATCCTTCACTGATGATAGCAAATCAGCTTGAAATCAGCTGATCGGAAGGTGGAGCCAACGAAAGAGACAATGAATTCTGACTCTGATGTTTATGTAAACAAAAATACACTTGTTTGGAGGTCTTAGTAAAGCTCCATCTATTGATCATAAATACAAGCAATAGCAAGTTTACGTATATAAAACTTGTTTTTGTTTATATATATATATAAGCAGCCACTTGGGTGTGGCAATTCCACCTGTAAAAAGGTAAAAAAACTGTTCTAGAATTTATTTATATTTATAACAAACTTTAACTCAGATCTGTAAACTCACTATAGCTATCCAATCCATCTTATACAACTCATACACATGACCATATACACATGAAAAAGATAAATAATCTCCAATATTAGTGAACCAACACATCAGTTGGTCCAAATCACTATCTCCCATACATATATACCTTCACTGCTCAGGTTACATTAAGATAGCAAGCCTTCAACTTTGATGGACAAGCTTCAATTTTCTCCACTATCCACCTCTTCAGACATCCATATCATTGAAGATCTGGGGATAAAATGTCCAATGTCTTTGTTAATGTCAATAGTATTGTCATACCCATGTTAAACTTAAGTCAATCTCAACCCTCACACAGGTGATCTGGACCAACTGATGATTGCTGGTTCAGCACGAAATATGTGTATTGGAGATCTTTTTTTCCATGTATGTGGTCATGTATATCAGTTGTATAAGATGAATTGGGTGGCTGTAGAAAGTTTGAATGTAAAAATTTAAGTCCCTTATAATAGCATTAAGTTTAGTATAGACTAAAAACTATACACCCTGTAACATTCAGAATCGAATGATTAGCCAACAAGATTCAGAGACCTAGCAAAAGTACTTCAAACCCAGTATGTTCGAGATATGGTAGTCATGGAACAGTACTAAGCTTTAACCTATTTGCCAGTGCTACAAAATCTCCACTATCCAACCAACGCTCCTGATGCTACTAATGGTTATCGTTTTTATTCGGTCCCAGTGGTCAGGGTAGAAACAAGGACTCTCAATTCAAACCTAGCCTATCATGCACTAGACTTTATTAATTTAATCTCAGATATTCACTAAATACTATGATATAGCTTAAACTATTATTATTAATATTTCATAGGTTTTGGATACATACATATGATTTAATCAAGTGTGGATATAGATGAGTGGATATGATGAACCAGGGAATGACATGACAATGGTATATATATATATATATATACAATTTATTAATACAAGTAGAAAAGATAATTAATAACAATCCTGTTTGGATCTAATCATGATCCATGTATGGGATTACATTTTTTTTTAACCAAAAAAAAATAAATAACAATTACGTTTGATGATCAATAATGATAATAGTACATAATTTCAATATCCCCAGAATAAATATATGGTTTTACAAGAGGTCACCTGACAATAATGACAATTAAGGTTGTGAAATATATAAAATAATAATCACAATAATGAACCTCAGTATTAGATGTGTGTGTGTACATTACAATGAAATCATACTGGATTCCATGACAATAACAATTGTGATTTGATACAAAAAAAAATTAACTAAAAAAATGATAGTTACACGCACAGTAAATAATCAGTAATATACTGTGTGTCAGCATAAAATGAAATTTTACATTGAGAGTGATAATATTTTATCAAAAAATATGCCACTATAAAATTAATATGCCAATTTTGGAGAGCAAACACAATACCTGGTTATATTAAGTTAGAGGCCAAATGAATATATATAACAAATTTATGCATCTGTTTACATACATAGGGGAAGTAGAGTATATATGTATTTGATATTATAATATTTTATTGTTAGTCTTCTCAGCAGGAGTTATGGACAAAATCATAATTTTATTACCCTTTATTATTAATAATTATATGAAAAATATGGCTTATCTATTTCCCACAGAAGTAACAACAGGTATGATTAAGAAATCTAATTACAGAGTTCAGTAGCGTCAGGGTTTGAATCCTATGCTGGCTATATTATTAGCATTGGAAAACGTGGGCCAATCTTCTTTGTCGAGCAGTAATGTATATTCCTATAGTAACACATCCGCATTTAGCTTGGCTTGTGTAGGAAATAATAGAGCGTGGGTTTTGAATCACTATCTTTATAGAGTATACCCATTCATCAGCTCAAAGAAAGGCATGTCTATCTCGTATCGCCAAGATCGGTAAAATATCCGCGTGGCAGACCGCATAGCATTACTCGACATATTTTTATTATTAAAAGCCATATAGGCACAGATCAATGTATTAAGCTACTGATATATTTGCCCATTAAAAGCATTAATTTATATCTGCATAGATGTTTTTCCTAAACATGTCTTTAATAAGTAATAATGGAGAAATCCGACAACCATATCTTATAGGCTATAAAATGCCGACGTATTTCAAATATGAATCTTAACTATAAAATGCTAAAGAGGCAAAAAAAATACTACTGCTGAGATATTTCTTTCCCCAAATTCATGCCTCACTAAATATACATATAGAGTGAGATGAACTCATATCTTTGCAATAAGTAATATTGCCTATTTTAAATTTTAAAAGAAGAACTAGCATTATTATTATTATTATTATTTTACATTTAAATAAACGCATACACACACACATATATATATATATATATATCATTCTACCTTCTTTAATTGTCACAAAGAATCTTAATCTAAATCAAATAAAATAATTTGAACACTTATTTATATTTTAAATTTCTTTACCAAGATACTGTGATTACGCATATACGGGAAGAGGGCGGATTTTTTTATACAGATATTTGATTTCTTTTCTATCTCTCTTTTTATTATTAAATAAATGACATTTTTCACTAAGTCAGAATTAGACGTGATTTAGAAATTTAACTTTGACTGTTTCTCATTTTTTTTACTATAACAATCGTTACCCATTTCCCACTTTAGATTCGGGATAAAACAAACAAATTCATATATAAATTAGTTTCATAGTGTAATATCATTTATACCCATATTTAACTAAATTGGCACAAAGAAATTAATCAATCAAATATATATTATACTTAAAAGAACATACCGGCATATCTCAAAATACAACATAGAAAAGCTGCAATTTTAAACTCTCTAATAATCTTTTTGTTCTACTTAGAATTATACATTACACTTTTTTCTGTTGTTTGAACCATTAATAAGTAATGGTTAAAATTTAAATTGACTTGTTAAAACAATAATAAAAATAAACTAAACACTCATATATGTATATCCGTCCTATTGAAACACATTTTCTTAAGATAGTCTTTTGCGAATTTTATGAATCTAATGAAATTAAATGTTCACATTTTTTTTATAGAAGGTATTTTTAAGATATAAATAATTTTTTTCTTTTTTTAAAGATAGAAAGTTTATACTTGCGATCGATTACGGTGTCACTTTGCTTGATGCAGATTTTTCTACCGATTCATTCATTGACAGGGTCGAGCTTGGGCTTCACTGGACTCAGAATAGACTGGCTTCAGGTTGCTTCTCTATTTTTCTTTGATGGATCATTGTGTCACTTTGATTGAGGCAGATATTTTTTCCAGGTTCATTCATTATTAGGATCGATCTTTGGCTTTATCAGACTCAGGATAGACTGACTTCACTGTTGATTCTCCATTTTCTTTCATAGCAGCAACATGGGATTTGTCTCTCCTCCTCTTCTCTAGATGCATTTTTCTGGAGACTTTCCAGAGAAAGGAAAAGTAATTTGTACTACTCAAAAGCCATATCGTGGGTCTTTTCTCTGCTTAAAATGTAGTCAATTGCACTAGTAGTTGAGACTCACTTTTCTTAAAAAAACACCAACTTTCTTACTACCAACAACTTTTTCCTCTCTAACTGCTTGACTTTTAATAATCTGAATCAATTACTCTCACTGCTTGACTTTGAATAATTTGACGCCTTGGTTTTTTTTCTTTGCTCTATTTATAATAATTTTTTTCTAAGCAAGGCTTTGTTTTCCATATATATATTAACACCTATAATATATTTTCCTTGATTAGAAACGAAAACAGATCGCATGATTGATTTTCCTTTTTTTAATTCCATCAGTTTAAAGATTTTTAGGCTTTACATCAGTTTAAAGATAAGAAAACAATTCAACACTCCCATGCAACTAGCTGAGTTGATCTTTCAGTTTAAAGATAAGAAAAACAATTCAACACTTCCTTGCAACTAGCTGAGCTGATCTTTTACCAAAAACAGGTGACACAATCGAGATAAGATTACACAAAGTTATAAAATCTTACTTGCCTTATAATCGCCTCAAGGATGAGAAATATTAATTAACACCTACATGCAATTATATTTTTCGGAATGTTTATGAAAAAAAAAGCAGAGTCATCAAAATGTTATTCACAAGGAACAAACTGCCTTTAGGATAAAGATATACGACAATGGAAATATATTTTCCTTTCCAAAATATATACATAATAAAATGCATTTCAATAGAACAATTTACACATACATAAGTCCACTCATTCATAAAGTCATACACCTGCACCTACATATATCCCCTTTAGCAAACAAGCAAAAATAAAAAATGAAAAATTAGATATTTGAGTTTTAAAATATATATATGTATAGTAATTTTAACAACTAACATGAAGCTCTGTGTGTTCATACACACTGAATGCTTCATATCCCTCAAGTTATGAAAAGAAAAAAAACAACAAAAAAATGATCAAACCTACTCTGGTAAAATCCTCCTTTTTCTTTCTTTTTTTTTACACCAGACCCTTGAAGTTTAAATTAAAGAGTAACCCAACTGCTTCATAATAAAATATAGTGATCTATTTTATGGTTAGTGATTGACTACATATATATTCCCCCCCAAAAAAATTTTTACATAGCTATATACTTAAGAAATAATTTGAAAATTCATGGTCCCTATTCATTTAAAAATCAGTACCCATCATTACCTTTTGTTTTCTCAGACCATTTTAAATTCATCCTGGATCTGGAGGTACCTGGTGGTAGGGCTTTAAACTCCGGGCATTATATGTTCCCTTTATGCCTTTATGGTCCTGAAGTAGAAATGCATTTCTTCCACAAACCTTTGTTATCTTGAAAGGCCCACAATATAATGGAAAGAACTTCTTATACTTATCCTGCCATGAGTTTCCAACATCTTGTATGTGCTGCCACACATGGTCAACTACTTGGAAATTACATGGTTGTATGCCCCTCTTTCTTTGTTTCTCTGCAGTTCTCTTTAAGTGTTCCAAGGCTTCCTTCTGGTCTCCTTTGTCAATTCTCTTCCTCTCTGTTGATTGTGGGGTTTTCATATTCTGGAAGCCATGACCAACATGAAAGTAGGTTGGTGTAAAGTTAGTAGCCTGATTATCTTTACAGTTGATCAGCTTTACCCAACTCTCATGCTTATTTTTTACATCCTCACTTATTTCATCAAAACACTTTCCAGAATCCTCCATGCTAGCTTTAACAATAGCCATTGTCATTGTAGCTTTCATACAAGTCATCAAGCACTTATTGCTAGGTTCAGGTCCCTTTCCATCCATGCACCACATGATGGTAGGCAAAAGATCACTCTTAAATTTGCACTGAAGAGTAACATCTTTATGAATATAATCATTAACATCATTTAACGTTTTTAATGTGGTTAGGGGTTTAGCAACAAATAATGCATTGGCTTTGATGGATTTAGATAGAGGTGAGGGCTTTCCCATACCTGCAGCATTTTGGACAATCACTCTGGACTCATACTCTAAACATTCAGTTAAACCTGATACAGTGTAATAAGTTTCACTTATTTCAAAACCAACATGGAATGTAACCCATATTAAACTAATATTATCACGTCTTCCAATTAGATAATTACACGTGGAAATGCCATCATCCTCCTCAAGTTCATCCCATTTGATTGTAATTGCGGTTTTATTACAACTGACTATCTGTGGAGTCATTGGAGCTTTTGGTTTGACTATGTCTTTGACTTCTGCTGTTATGCTGTTATCATCCCCAGAATAACTACATTTTACTACATCATCCATAGTAACCTTATTAGTGATTGATATTCTTTTTTGATCGTCAGCAATGAGGTTGTATTTCTCTTTCTCTGGAAGTGTCTGTGTTTCTTTCTGCCATTCTACCATATCTTTTTCACTGAAAGTTTCACACACTAATTCAGCACTTTCACACACTAATTCAGCACTTTGGAGTTCCCTAACTTCCACTTCTGGTAATACCTGAACAGATTCAACAGGTGGTTTTTGAATTGCTACTTGGGATACTGTCTCAATATTTCCCAGTTGATCAGGTTGCAAGTCCCTTATTTCCTCCTGCTGTCCTTGTACATTCTGCATTTCCTTTTAGATGGTCTTGTAGTTCCCCTGTGGAGTATCATCTACTCTTTTATTTATTTTCTCAGACCCCTTTCTGCATTCCTCTTTAAACTCCTCCCTCTCTGTTCGACCTTTTTCCCACCAGTCATCCATCTTTCTCAGAGTTTCCTTTGCTTTCTTATTGCATTCACTCATTATCTATGTTATCCTAGAAAGTTCACTCTTCATCTCTTCTGCTCTCTTACTGTTTTCCTCTGCTCTCTTACTGTTTTCCTCTTTACGCTGTATATTCATGGTTAACATCAGCTGGTATAGGTCTTGAATTGTCACCTCCATTTTTTTCTTGTACTATAATAATCTATTGCTTTCTACAACTATCTCTTCATCTAAACAATATTCTCTTTATACTACTACTTTAAATTTTGATAAGAGGTTATACCTTCCCCCTCTCTGATCTCCTATGCATCTCCATCTTTTTACCCATCATTCCCACATGCTGCCTGCTCCTTTCTTTATATTTATCCTAAGTCCATGCCTGTCTATCTACTATTCAACTGACACAATATCACATGTCCCATAAAAACAAATCAAAACAAATTTGTATATAGATATAAGTATATTAAAAAATTTCTCTTACCCTCTTAAAACCAGTCACTGCCCTCCTTGTTTACAGGTTGCTTGTTCTGCTGTGCCCAGAAAACTGCTAAGATCTAAAAATGACAACTTTCACACAATCATCACACTCTATTACTGCAATGTCACCCCCCTTTTGTTTATATCCACATCAGTCTGTGTCTCCCATCATCATCAATCCACACACCACAGTAATATCCACAATGATTATTGGAATCCTGGCTGATGACAAAATTTATTTAGAGTAACCCGAAAAAAAAATTATTTTTCAAAGATTATCTCTGGGCGCCATGTCACCAACCACAATCCAATACAACATCAAAAACCATGTAAAAGGCTTGAGAAACAATCTCTATATTTTATGGAAGTGAGTGAATGAATACAATTACCTCATATTGGCATTAAACCTGAAAATTATCTCTACATATTTTACATAAAAAATTTTAAATCAAAATCATGGCTCAGGTGCTCAGGGTGTGTGAGTTTATATAATCGTAGCCTCATGTTGGGAAGCCAAGCCCGGAAAAAAAAATATACACCCTGTAACGTTCAGAATTGAATGATTAGCCAGCAAGATTCAGGGACCTAGCAAAAGTACTTCAAACCCTTGGTAGTCACGGAACAGTACTAAGCTTTAACCTATTTGCCAGTGCTCCAAAATCTCCACTATCCAACCAACGCTCCTGATGCTACTAATGGTTATCGTTTTTCTTCGGTCCCGGTGGTCAGGGTAGAAACAAGGACTCTCAATTCAAACCTAGCCTATCATGCACTAGACTTTATTAATTTAATCTCAGATATTCACTAAATACTATGATATAGCTTAAACTATTATTATTAATATTTCATAGGTTTTGGATACATACATATGATTTAATCAAGTGTGGATATAGATGAGTGGATATGATGAACCAGGGAATGACATGACAATGGTATAGATATATATATACAATTTATTAATACAATTAGAAAAGATAATTAATAACAATCCTGTTTGGATCTAATCATGATCCATGTATGGGATTACATTTTTTTTAACCAAAAAAAAAAAAATAACAATTACGTTTGATGATCAATAGTGATAATAGTACATAATTTCAATATCCCCAGAATAAATATATGGTTTTACAAGAGGTCACCTGACAATAATGACAATTAAGGTTGTGAAATATATAAAATAATAATCACAATAATGAACCTCAGTATTAGATGTGTGTGTGTACATTACAATGAAATCATACTGGATTCCATGACAATAACAATTGTGATTCGATACAAAAAAAAAAAATTAACTAAAAAAATGATAGTTACACGCACAGTAAATAATCAGTATTATACTGTGTGTCAGCATAAAATGAAATTTTATATTGAGAGTGATAATATTTTATCAAGAAATATGCCACTATAAAATTAATATGCCAATTTTGGAGAGCAAACACAATACCTGGTTATATTAAGTTAGAGGCCAAATGAATATATATAACAAATTTATGCGTCTGTTTACATACATAGGGGAAGTAGAGTATATATGTATTTGTCATTACAATATTTTATTGTTAGTCTTCTCAGCAGGAGTTATGGACAAAAGCATAATTTTATTACCCTTTATTATTAATAATTATATGAAAAATATGGCTTATCTATTTCCCACAGAATTAACAACAGGTATGATTAAGAAATCTAATTACAGCGTTCAGTAGGGTCGGGGTTTGAATCTTATGCTGGCTATATTATTAGCATTGGCAAACGTGGGCCAATCTTCTTTGTCGAGCAGTAATGTATATTCCTATAGTAACACATCCGCATTCAGCTTGGCTTGTGTAGGAAATAATAGAGCGTGGGTTTTGAATCACTATCTTTATAGAGTATACCCATTCATCGGCTCAAAGAAAGGCATGTCTATCTCGTATCGCCAAGATCGGTAAAATATCCGCGTGGCAGACCGCATAGCATTACTCGACATATTTTTATTATTAAAAGCCATATAGGCACAGATCAACGTATTAAGCTACTGATATATTTGCCCATTAAAAGCATTAATTTATATCTGCATAGATGTTTTTCCTAAACATGTCTTTAATAAGTAATAATGGAGAAATCCGACAACCATATCTTATAGGCTATAAAATGCCGATGTATTTCAAATATGAATCTTAAACTATAAAATGCTAAAGAGGCAAAAAAAATACTACTGCTGAGATATTTCTTTCCCCAAATTCATGCCTCACTAAATATACATATAGAGTGAGATGAACTCATATCTTTGCAATAAGTAATATTGCCTATTTTAAATTTTAAAAGAAGAACTAGCATTATTATTATTATTATTATTATTATTTTACATTTAAATAAATGCATACATATATATATATATCATTCTACCTTCTTTAATTGTCACAAAGAATCTTAATCTAAATCAAATAAAATAATTTGAACACTTATTTATATTTTAAATTTCTTTACCAAGATACTGTGATTACGCATATACGGGAAGAGGGCGGATTTTTTTATACAGATATTTGATTTCTTTTCTATCTCTCTTTTTATTATTAAATAAATGATATTTTTCACTAAGTCAGAATTAGACGTGATTTAGAAATTTAACTTTGACTGTTTCTCATTTTTTTTACTATAACAATCGTTACCCATTTCCCACTTTAGATTCGGGATAAAACAAACAAATTCATATATAAATTAGTTTCATAGTGTAATATCATTTATACCCATATTTAACTAAATTGGCACAAAGAAGTTAATCAATCAAATATATATTATACTTAAAAGAACATACCGGCATATCTCAAAATAAAACATAGAAAAGCTGCAATTTTAAACTCTCTAATAATCTTTTTGTTCTACTTAGAATTATACATTACACTTTTTTCTGTTGTTTGAACCATTAATAAGTAATGGTTAAAATTTAAATTGACTTGTTAAAACAATAATAAAAATAAACTAAACACTCATATATGTATATCCGTCCTATTGAAACACATTTTCTTAAGATAGTCTTTTGCGAATTTTATGAATCTAATGAAATTAAATGTTCACATTTTTTTTTTATAGAAGGTATTTTTAAGATATAAATAATTTTTTTCTTTTTTTAAAGATAGAAAGTTTATACTTGCGATCGATTACGGTGTCACTTTGCTTGATGCAGATTTTTCTACCGATTCATTCATTGACAGGGTCGTCCTTGGGCTTCACTGGACTCAGAATAGACTGGCTTCAGGTTGCTTCTCTATTTTTCTTTGATGGATCATTGTGTCACTTTGATTGAGGCAGATATTTTTTCCAGGTTTATTCATTATTAGGATCGATCTTTGGCTTTATCAGACTCAGGATAGACTGACTTCGCTGTTGATTCTCCATTTTCTTTCATAGCAGCAACATGGGATTTGTCTCTCCTCCTCTTCTCTAGATGCATTTTTCTGGAGACTTTCCAGAGAAAGGAAAAGTAATTTGTACTATCAAAAGCCATATCGTGGGTCTTTTCTCCGCTTAAAATGTAGTCAATTGCACTAGTAGTTGAGACTCACTTTTCTTAAAAAAAACACCAACTTTCTTACTACCAACAACTTTTTCCTCTCTAACTGCTTGACTTTTAATAATCTGAATCAATTACTCTCACTGCTTGACTTTGAATAATTTGACACTTTGGTTTTTTGTTTTTGCTCTATTTATAATATTTTTTTTCTAAGCAAGGCTTTGTTTTCCATATATATATATTTAACACCTATAATATATTTTCCTTGGTTAGAAACGAAAACAGATCGCATGATTGATTTTCCTTTTTTTAATTATATCAGTTTAAAGATTTTTAGGCTTTACATCAGTTTAAAGATAAGAAAACAATTCAACACTCCCATGCAACTAGCTGAGTTGATCTTTCAGTTTAAAGATAAGAAAAACAATTCAACACTTCCTTGCAACTAGCTGAGCTGATCTTTTACCAAAAACAGGTGACACAATCGAGATAAGATTACACAAAGTTATAAAATCTTACTTGCCTTTTAATCGCCTCAAGGATGAGAAAAATTAATTCACACTTACATGCAACTATATTTTTTGGAATGTTTATGAAAAAAAAAGCAGAGTCATCAAAATGTTATTTGCAAGGAACAAACTGCCTTTAGGATAAAGATATACGACAATGGAAATATATTTTCCTTTCCAAAAATATATACATAATAAAATGCATTTCAATAGAACAATTTACACATACATAAGTCCACTCATTCGTAAAGTCATACACCTGCACCTACATATATCCCCTTTAGCAAACAAGCAAAAATAAAAAATGAAAAATTAGATATTTGAGTTTTAAAATATATATATATGTATACTAATTTTAATAACTAACATGAAGCTCTGTGTGTTCATACACACTGAACGCTTCATATATATATATATATATAAACAAATTAATAAATAACTACAAAGATAAAACTTCATTTATAAATAAAAATTGTGTCATTTATAAATGTAAGTAGGTGTGGGAGTGGATATATAGGTGAATCTAAATGTATGTTGGAAAAAAGAACTAAAGAACACTTGCTATTATTAAAATGAGTTCAGAAATCGAAACAAAATTGCATAGTAGATAATAATATTTCAGCATCTGTTTTTTAGGACCATAATAAATCATGTATTTATGTTTTTGACTTCAATTTTAACAATGTAAAAATATTGCAAATTGGAAAAAATAACAATAAAAGAAAAACAAAGGAAGCTATGTTAATATACAAATATAAACATGACTTAATTAACAGGCAAGCAACAAACATTAAGATCACAGAATTGTGGGAAAGTTTGCATTTTAAAGCTTTAGTTGACAAAGATTACTGGGATAATCGAATGCGCTCCTAAGTGGATAAAATTTTTAATTATTTAATTACTGAATTTACAAATATTCAGTTATATAATTACTGTATATTGCTTTAAAAATACAGACATCGAACAATATTATATATATATATATATATATGCATGTCTGTTTTTAACTTTTATACACTTTTTTCGTTTTAATACTTTAATTTTTTTTTTTAGAATTTACTTGATAAGAATATAAGAAATTGGGAAAAATATATTGATAACTGAGATGCAATTTATCGGAGATAAAGCGTGGTTTGGATCATAATAAAATACCTTGTTTATAGATACAAACTGTTATTTAACGTTTTACCTTATTACATTGTAATCCGATGGTAACTAAACATTCATTTATATATTTACATTTCTATATACCTTTCCCATCTATGTCTCTCTATATCTATGTATCTGTCATTTGTCAGTCTGTTTGTCTATCTCTTTATCTCTTTATTTAGCTAATCTATCTATCTATCTATCTATCTATCTATCTATCTATCTATCTATCTATCTATTTATCTATCTATCTATTTATCTATCTATCTATCTATCTATCTATCTATCTCTCTATCTATCTCTCTCTCTATCTATCTATCTATCTATCTATCTATCTATCTATCTATCTATCTATCTATCTATCTATCTATCTATCTACCTTTTCAGCCTATTGAGTTTCTGTTCCGCTAATTATCTATATGACTATGTAACTATACATCTGTCTAATTGTTTAGCATACTTTCTGTCTTTTCATTCATTATTTCACATGTCCATATATATATATATATATCAACTTCTACATGTTTTTATTCATCCGTCATCTGGCTGTGTCTCACTGTTTAACTACTACTTATTTTTCTATCTGCTTTTAGGTATAAATTAGTGTTACTAGGCTTAAACTCAATTTATTATTGGTAATTTAAAATAACTGTATCTTATGTCATACATAAAATAATCTCACTGTACATATTAATACTTGTATATAATTAAAAATAAACAAAGTTTATATATATATATATATATATATTCAAATAAAAAAAAGATTTCAAACATTTAACTTTTTTGACATTTTAATAGACTGCTATTAATCTTCATGAATTTCTTGTAATCTAAGATTAACTTTGCATTAATTTATGGAAATATAAGATTAATAATATGTATTTGTCATGTTATTTTATATTTTTCTTAAAAAGCTGTCAATTTGTTAAAACGTTATTGCTTATATTTTGATTAAACAGTTAAATCTCTGTCTATTATTGTGACATCATTTTTAATGTGTCTGTTTTGTTTCTTTTTGTCTTGGACATGTCCCATATTATAATCATCATTTTCAACTGTTATCGATTGTTTACAGGATAATGGTCTCTCTAAGTTCAAGCCATCTACAATTTCTAGCCTCTCTATTCCCCATCACCCTAGCGCACTGTCTTATTTCATCAACCCATCTCACATATGGTCTTGTTGTAGGTCCATTGCAATCTCTTGAAATCCAGTTTAAAATTTTAGTTGTCCAGCTATTATCAACTCGTCTAACAATATGTTTCCAACTACACTTCAATTTCTTAATACATAATACAATTAAAAAATGTGTTAGAAATTATTCTTTTCAATCTTCTGTCAGTTTTATAAAATATCTTTAATAAAATTGTTATAACAAAAGATTCAAAGTAATAACTAGAACAATACTGATTGAAAAGTGGTTATAACGCAAAACATCACATAAAATGTTAGAAGTAATAGAAAACATAAAATGCATGAATTATTACTGTTTTATATTTTTGACTATAACAAACTATTTGAATGATTAACTTTTTTTTCAACAGAGTTAATTATAGTTACCAAATTTTCAAAAAAATATTTATCAAAATACAACAGGTATGATTAGAATTTATGGTGATAACAAGAATATTAATATTGTTAATAAGATTTCCTTTTTCCAAAACGTTTACAAGTTTTATAGAAATTATTTTGAGATGCCAAAAAAAAAAAAAGATTGAAAAAGACCCAGAAAGAGACCACATGTGAGTTGGATGGATGAAATAAGAATGTGGCATGGAAAAAAGAAGCTAAAGATCACAGATCATGGATTGAAGTTGGAGAGACCTTCATCCAGAAGTGGATTGATAGTGGTTGATGATGATAACAAAAAAGGCTAAAAGAAAGAAAGTAAATGAAGATCATTTATAAACTATCTAGATTTTCGTAAGTATTTTCAAGGGATTTTTTCAAAAGAAGAAAATAAAGATTGATAATGATAAATTAGAAGGTTAACAACTACAAATGCCTTGTTCAGATTATTATTACAGATGGAAACATAATGGATGAAATTAATTATGGAATTTAACTTGGATAGAGAGCTTTAGGTAAAAATATTGTCATATTAAAAGGAAATATGCCTGTGTTTTAAAAGGATGGGTTTTTAATAAATGGTGTTTTCTCACTATTTACTTATGGTTATGAGACTTGGATACTTGTCAAAAGTGCAATAGAGAAACTTGAGAGCAGTCAACAAAGTATGAAGAGATGTTATGTTAAGAATAACAAGAAAGTATTGAAAATGAAATACATGGGTAAGATAACAAACAGGTGTTTCTAATATCATTGAAAGAGCTGGGTTAGATATATTTCTAAAAGAGACAATTTAAATGAGCAGTTCAAATCTTAAACTGGATTCAAAGAGGTTGTAAAAGATCTAGAAAGCACCAGAGGCATTCTCGGTTCCTATCATCTATGAAATGATTAATTTTTTTGCCTAAAGGTCACTGTAAAACGATGGCCTTTATCCAATAGGCATGGTTCCATTTCTTAAGAGCAACACATTTCCATCATCTCTTGCAAACCTTAGACCAATTTACATGATGCCATTATTAATAAATTTAATTGAATCAATAGTTAAAGATGAAATCCAGGATCAGGTTCTGCAATTGATTTCAAAATTCGAATTCACCAAGAAGGATTCTTCTTTGGCAGCAGCCCTAAGCCTCTTTAACCTGATTTTGATCGCACCAGGAGATTTGGTGCAATTGGATATCAATGGGGTGTTTGATTCCATAAAAATTCAACATCTTATATTGCTTCTTGGCAGATTGGATATTCTCCCTGGAATCATAAACATAATTTCAAATCTCATAAACAATAGACAGATTGCAATTTTCCTTAAATGGGAAAATGATAGACTATTTCAAACCTACCAAATCCATTCTATAGGACTCTCCTCTAAGTGCCCTGCTCTTCATCATATATATGAATCCACTCCTCAAATCATTGGAACAGGGATTCCTGGATTATATATCCCTTGTACAAACAAAAATATTAGTTTCATTGCATACATGGATGACCTGGTTGTAATTTTACCATCATACAAGTTCATATCTAAGCTGATACAACTGATGCATATTTTCATCAATAAGTCAGGTTTTTCCTTTAATCTAGCCAAATCTTCCACATGGAGGCTATCCTTGGGGAATGTTATCCTCTCTCCCTTTTCATCCAAGCCTCAAAAATTTCTAGGTCTACAGCTGACTCTTTCTTCATTAGCTAGAAGAAAGATCATAAAAATTCCATTACTACTGCAGCTACAAAAATAATCAATTCACTGATAAGGATTACATGTTACTCTTTGCAAAAGTAGCTTTATTAAACATGTTGCTGTTCCACATGATAGCATATTTTATGTCATTTGTCAAATTTACTGGAAAATTTATTCATGGTATTAATTTCTTTTGTTCCCAACTTTTGTGTAAGGGAAAAATGGTTGCAATTAGCCTCAACAAAATTCAGAGAGTATCCAAATTAAATGGGTTGGGACTTCATTCGCTTCAGATTCTTCAGCTCCAGTGCTCATACAATCTATTACACAAGTTGAATTTAGTTTTTCTGCAATTTGTGCCTCAATTTGAAATAAGACCTACTGACACACCTCCACCTTATAAAATCTTCTGGCTCTCAAAATTAGTAGAATACATTTCAAAAATTATTTCACCACCCACTGGATCAAACCCTTCAGAAATAAGCTATTAGGATGCATATAATCTTATTCATGATATCAATGCACCCAATACCATGATCTTCAACATTTGTAACTTTTGTCTAATTAAAAAAATTAAATGATGATGGCTTTAGCCAAAGCACATTGATTTCCTAATCAAGATTAATCTTAGTGCTTTTCCAATGGGCTACTTTCTCACAGTAAAAAGGGGTTTTTCATGTTTAGACTGTATTTGCTCATTATATCATTGGGTTGAGGATATCATCAAACATATTTTCAACCAATGTATTGCCTTACACAAATGTAGGCATCTATTTACCTCTTTGTTCAAGAAAAAACGCCCACTCATTGCAACTCTAAAGCAAGCAATCAACGCAGGCATATTTTCTGTAGTCAGGAGTGCTACCTTTTTAGCATATTCTATGTGCCTCATTAGATGCTTGTTGCTATTTGATGCCAATTGTACTGACCCTCAGAAAATTGTATTAAAAAATTGAAAACAATGAGGACAGGAACATGAGGTTGACACCTGAATTCACCTACAAGATGACATAAGAGTTAATAGACTTTGAGAGATCTTCTGACTCCTAAGAAACTTTAACCAAACTGAAAATTTTTGATTAGTATTCATATCTGTAATTTTTTGTTATTCATTTTAGTACTTTATATATGAGTGAGCTTATTGGCTTATAAATTGTACATCTAATGATAAAACATGGTATAAATAAACCTGTTTTGATTAAAAAAAACATATTTTTAATTACTATGTATTTTTAATGAAGAGATGTAATATAAAATTAAATCTATGAAGATGGAAAAATTCCAGAAAGTAATGGATTTGATATTTTAAAAAAACAAATGACATATAAAAATGTTAACAAAGCAATATTCCAAATATATAAATGTGAAAGATATACTAGATGATTGGATGAAAGTCAACTTTGGATACAAACCAACTAATAGGACAATAGGATTATGAAATGTAACAAATATAATGAATTACATCCATGTAAATAAGCAAGGTTACTGAAAAGATAAATCAGTATAAGCTGCCATTAAGATTTACATTTGTAGATTATGAAAAGGTTTATAGGGTCTTATACTTTGGACCATCAATATATAGAACCAAAATATTATTCCATTTTGAAGAATATCTATCAAAATTAAAGAGTATAATGATATTTTATGGCCGCATTAAGAAAATTAACATTCATTTGAGGGTATTTAAGGATGATTCCATATCTCCAAAATTATTAGCAGCAATTTTCCTAAAACTATTATGTGAATGAAAATTTAAAGATAAAGAAATAAACCTAAATGGTTAATAGTTATGAAAATTTTACAGATGATGTTGTTGTTCTTGTAAATATTGCTTCAAAGCTTCAAGAAATTTGCAAGGATAATTCTATCAAAGAAAGAAATTAGGATTTAAATAGAAGTGTTTAAAAGAATAACTTAAGGTTGTAGGAATTTTCTAGACAACGAACTTAAATATTACTAATAGTGGATTGAAAATAAATTCTTACTACACACAAAAACATTATGCATGAAAAAAAAAAAACATAGATAAAGTGTTCTTAGTAGAAATAACTTTATATTTAAGGGCAATATGCTTTTGTATTTGGAAAAAAGTGTGTAATAAATTTGCTTCCTTCATACTTACAAATGATCATGAGATTTGGAGACTTAATAGAAGTGTAATAAAGAAACTTTGTACTAATTAATGAACAATGGATAGTTGATTATGAGAATAAAAAGGAATAAAAGATAAAATTTGCTTTTCAAGTATCAAACAAAATGCATCTACACTATTGAAAGGATTAATACACTGCAATCTGACTTGACTGGACATATTGCTAGAAAAAATAATAGTCTTAAAATTGATCCTAAGACATTATTAAAAATTTTAGGTAAAAAAAAAGACTTCATGTAACATGGATAAATGAAATAAATTAAATTTGCTAATGTAATATCAAAAATGATTCTACAGATCAGAGAACTTGAATAAACTTCAAGAGATCTTTTTCTGCAGTGATTTAAAAATGATTAAAAATAATATGATAGAAACTTGAATCGTGATTTGAAAGATACTTTTACTTATGTTTTATTATTTTTAAAAATAAAATCAAAGATGTTTGTGAATATTTAATCACTATAATTTAGATTATTTGTAATGTAGAATGAAAGCTATTATGAAAGATTGTTGAAGATGAAGACTATTCCAATTGAGGCTCAAACCATGTTAAAATCTTATAAAAGCTCATATGTCTAATTGTCAAAAATGAATCTAACTCTTTCTGAAATCAGCAAGGACTTATATGGCAAACAAATTCACACAATTGTTAACAAGGAGAATGCAATTTTACCTTATATATGTACAAATTAAATTTTATTACAAATGACTACATTTATTATTCCTAAAAAAGTTTTAAAATTTATTTTGTCTTCCAATAGCTTTTTCCAAATGTTGTTAATCTTCTTCAATTCACACCTTTCATTTATGCTCTTGGGCCTTTTAAAAATCTCTATAGCTTCTCTTAGCAATCTCTGGTCAAACTGCTCAATTTTTGCTAAAATATTTGTTTTATCAAAATTGATATCATGATTAGTTAATGTTATATGAAAATAAATTGCTGATGAATTTAATTTTTCTGTAATTGCCAAAATGTGTTCTTCCTTTCTAATATTTATTCTACAATTAGTTTGTCCAATATATGTATGTGAACAAACCCTACATGGAATTTCATATACACCGTGACACTCCCAAAAAATTTTTATCTTTAGGAAGTGGAAATATTTCATTAATTTTTTTTAAAATAGTACTACAAATTTATAGAAGTCTTGTAAATTTTCATACAATTTTTTAAATTATTTTTAATATAGTATGTTTCATATATTTACCTTCTTTTTGAATCTTTGATATAATTTAAAGGTTTAACACTTTTTATAGCATACATTCTATGCACATATTTCAAGTACTTTATCATCTCTTCTATTAATTGCATTATTATGTACTTTGACCCTTACCTCTAATTGTTTGTCAGTATGCTTAAAGTAAATCATTTAACAAATTCCACATGTTATTTTAAATATAATTCTTTTTTTGTACTGTATGTCATCCTTTAACCTATAATTATCTATTAATTGATCAAGATTTTTACTATTTGGCCAGCCAATATTTATATTCTCATCAATATAATCTTTGTTATATCTTAATGCATTATATATCCTAGGATAATATGAAAGTTTAATCAATTTCTTATTTGATTCATTATTACCACTATCAATACCATTATTTTCCTCAGAAATTTTATCACCCACTATAGATTTTTAGAATTAAAAAATATATTTTTAATAGTTTTAGGATTATATGCATAAGCTTTATATAATTTAATAAATTGATTCTTTTGTAATTGAACAATACTTTTATCTACATTACATTCATCATTCCTATATTTAAAAATTTAATAAATTATAATCTTTACTAAAATATTTTAAATTAATTTTATCATCTTTATCTGTATTAATTTTTATATCTAAATATTTAATTTTATCTTCAAATTCTACTTTTGTAAATTTAATTTTATGTATATAATATTATTAAACTCATTATATATACTATTGATTATTCTTTTATTACCAATAATTAAAATATCATCAATGTAAGTAGAAAAATGTATTACTCCTTGACTAATTACCTTTTCAAACGACAATATTTTTTAATTCATTTATATCTAGTGATGATATTAACCCACTAATTGCACAACCCATAACCCATCGTTCATGTATATACTAAAATTCATTATTATATTTAAAATGTAAACGATTGTGTATTAATTTTAAACCATCTTCAATAATATTTAATATATTTATATAATTTATATATTTACTTAAATTTATTATAAATATATCTATACTTTTAAGTCTTGGAATACTTGGTATGTTGATGGTATTTTAATTATTGGTAATAAGAGAACAATGAATAATATTTATAATGAGTTTAATAATAATATATATAAAATTAAATTTACAAAAGTAGAATTTGAAGACGAAATTAAATATTTAGATATATAAATTAATATAGATAAAGATAATAAAATTAATTTAAAACACTTTATTTAACAACATAAATTAAGAAAAATTCTCCCTGTAGATTCACAACTAGCATGGGTACAAAAATTAGCAGTTATTAAAAATTTTAAATATAGGAATGATAAATATAATATAGATAAAAGTGTAGTTCAATTACACAATAATCAATTTATGTAAAGATTATGGATATAATCCTAAAACAATTAAAAAAATATTTTTTCATTCTAAAAAATTATAGTGGGTGAGTAAATTTCTGAGGAAAATAATGGTATTGATAATGGTAATAATGAATCAAATAAGAAATGGGTTAAACTTTTACATACAAAAATTATATTGATGAGAATATAAATATTGTCTGGTCAAATAATAAAAATCTCAATCAATTAAGAGGTCATTACAAGTTAAGGGATGATATACAGTACAAAAAAGAATTGTATATAAAATTACATGTGAAATTTGTAAAACGATTTATTTTGAGCATACTGGAAAACAATTAAAGATAAGAACCAAAGAGCATGATAATGTAATTAATAGAAGAGATGATAAATTTGAATTATACATTATGGGCCTAAAATAGATGCTTAAAAAACATTAACCTTTAAATTATATCAAAGATTCAAAAAAAAGACAAATATATAAAACATACTATATTAAAAATAATTTGAATAATTGTATGAATATTTACAAGCCTTCTATAGATGTGGCTAACAATTGATTAATTAAAAATGAATGGAAAATCATACAAAATGATATATAATGTATTGTTATTGTCAATTATTTTGTAATTAGTGTATTTATATATGAGGATTTTGATTTATTTTAATGATATTTATATTGTTATTGCTTGTTTTAATTCCGATGTTGGCCACTAGATGGTTTTATGTCTGAAATAATTCATTAACATTAAATAGATTAGTAATATTCAAAAAAGGCCACCAAACCAGGTGTTGGAAAAAGATTTTTATATGTAATATTATTATTGAGATTTATACAGTTGTTATAAAGGATTTATTATTATTTTTTGATTATTATTTTATGGAACCCACCATAAAAATTTGTATTCTTTTACAATTTTCCTAATATATTTAGATATGTATATGTACCCTTACAACAATGTTCTATAAATACCTATCATTCCATGTTAACAAATGTTGAAAAAATTAGTCAACCCATTCTTAAATCCTATTGTTAAAGGAACCAACATTCTGCAACATCAATGGATTATTTAATAGTAGCCTTTAAAAAGGCATGAAGCACCATTTTTAAAATATATATATATTGACTTGGAATACTGCCAATTCATAAATGCTTGACAAATATATATATATTATAACGATCGAAATGAAGTGAAGATCGAATCTAACCGCAAACTACGCTATCTGCTCTACAGAGCGCCATCTAGGCATTTAAACCTAGAAAAATTTATAGAGTAGGCACATACGCGCTGTTAAGATTCCACTTTATTTAAATATTCAGATCGTTAGCCCAAGTCACTAGCTCAGTGGAGTAGAAGAGATAATAAAATATAAATTTTATATCTTAAATATAAAAGAGTAAAAGCCACTGCCAGAAATTAACACATAAAAATATTTATTTACGCACATATAAAATCATTCTAATTTGAGGAATAAGTTTAACATTTTAGATTTTTATATTAACTTTTAATTTTACATTTAACTAAGTTTCAATGAGTTTAATATTTTATTTAGATAGTTGAGTATGAATAGACCACATAGATCTGCATTTGAAAAGAAAATATTCTTCACTGATTTAACCTTAGGCAACAAATTTCGCAATCAAACTGGCGCCAATCCATCTGATACATTTATGTATTCAATGTAGCATGAAAATACAACAACACGAAATACTATACTGTCAGGAATGTACATCTGATCAGTAAGTAGAATTAGAGAAGACATTGTCTCTCCACCAACAGGAATGTCACATCTGTTGGCAAGTAGAACAATAAACATAAAACTCCATAGGAATGGACTGCGGTCCTTTGCCATCTTACAAACCCATCCATAGGCAAGCAGAAGGTGTGTGGCATATATATATAATCCTGCCCGTAGAGAATCTCATACTACATCTACAATTACACAAATATATCCAATCCATTGAATCAATCCAACTATGAAATGAATAACCTAAGATTACCCTCCCTTAATATAACTTTACAAAACTATATAGCCATTCATGCCCGACTTAAATTTAACATTTAATTATGTTCGCACATATTATTTTTATACAATTTGTTTTTAAAATGTTGAGTATAGATCGGCTGCACAGATTCCATGGTCAAAAACATCCAAATGAAACACAATCGATCAAAACACAAAATCATCGATAACGTCAATTGCAAAAGGGAATACACAAGGCCCCATGGCATTCATTGTAAGATGCCCGCATTAACATCGTTGACTTATATATTCTAATCAACTGTGGAAACCACAACATAATCAACCCCTAACGAATCTATGCAACGTCTATACCCAACCTAAATTTCATCATTTAAATTTAAACAATAAATAATTTATACAATAAGAGAAAAAAAATGGAAATGATGTTTATCAACATATAAAATTAAACATTATTAATTTGATTTTAAACTTAAAAAAGTCAGATGGAAGTTCATAAGCTTGAACGAAAGTTCTTAATTATTTTTAAATTTAGAGTTCATGTCAATGTAGCTTATGGTAGAAGAGTCCAGGTTTCGGGTTTTAATTCCCGCGACACCTCCATTGAAAGATAATATTCTGGAGATGACAATAGCTGGTTCAAGGTATCACAGTCTTTTCCTTTTTCTTTTTTTAAATAGAGAGTGTGGTATGTGCGTCCTACCACAACTCTCAAACACACAACGCTGGAACTGTCAGAAAAAACTGTATTTCCCTTTTTATATTAATCCACATGGATTCAATCAATAAAACGTCACTAATCCATCACTTTTGTTAGGGTCCAAGCCAAGGCTTAGTGCTTCCATTGGTCAAGCTAATTTCTCTTTTCTTCTTATCTATCTTTCATCAGATCATTTTAATTATACAAGAGCCCAAGGCTAGCTTGCTTTTCAAAGAATTTATAAACAATCATTTCCATTTACAGATTACAAGAATTAATTAATACCTGTTTTTATTTTTAAATCTTGTACTTTTTTTTTATAAAAAAAAAAATACATTCAAATACTTATTTATTTGTTTTTTTTTAAAAAAAAAATATTCTTAAAGTTTGGCATCTGTGCGAATGTATATACGTTTAACAAACATTTTAATTTTAGCGTTTAGTTTTTTACTTTTATTTGCGAACTTTTAAGTTTTTATTTTAAATTAATGTAACGACATATTTATATATCGTTACAATATCGTTACAATATATATGATCACTAGATGGAGCTTACCAATAGCTAAATCAAGCTTTATTTTATAAGTGCAGAAAGAGAAAGTATTCAAAATCTTTATCAGAAAGTCCCTATCTCCAGACCAATTGTTTTTGATCTTATGGCTCACCTCACTGGAGCACTGGGACTCTAATAACTAGATCTAAAATACTAACTCAAAAGTCAGCACTTATAAAACATGTTACTATCAATTTGAAAGCCTGAACTTTTAAGACACATAAATGTCTTCAAATCCAGCTTTACAAACCAGATAGCTATATGGATCTGAATTCATCTCAGTCTCACCATATAGTAATAATCTCTGCAATATAGCATCACAAAAGCCTTCAAAGGTACACTTATGATAATTAATAAAACAAGTCATAAATTTTGTAACTTACTTTTAAGCTTGCATTTAAATGATCACTAGAGGGAGCTTACCAATAGCTCAAATCAAGCTTTATTTTATAAGTGCCAAAAGAGAAAGAATTCAAAATCTTTATCGGAAAGTCCCTGACTTGGTTTTGAGCTTATAGATCACCTCAATGGAGCACTGGGACTCTGGAAACTAGATCTAAAATACTAACTCAAAAGTCAGCACTTATAAAACACGTTACTATCAATAAAAATAATAAATTTAAAGATACTTAACCATTGTATACACTCTTTAAATCTGCAGAAGTACTTTTGGTTAATTCCTTCACCCTCCTCAAATGCCATTAAATTCAAAAAAACATAAAAGAGGACAAATGTCATCAACTCAAATCCCATGAATTCTGAATTTTAATATTAGCATCTTGTCTAATAATTATGTTTATTTTATTTTTCTTTATTAAAATTGCCTCCTTGTTTTTTTATTATGATTTCTTTCTTCATGAAGAATCTTAATACTTTTAATTCAAACTTAAATTATATTTACATGTTCTTTCATGATACAAAAAAACTGAAGCAGTCATTAAATTATTATTATTTTTACTTTTCACATGATTGTATAACAATGCATGCCCTTTAATTCACCTGTATATGATAACATATAACCTTAAAAATATGATACACAACATTACTTTTTTGCTTGACAGGTATAACATTTTTAGAATTTTTTCTGCTTGACAGGTATAACATTTTTAAAATTCTAAAAATGTCATACCTGTCAAACAGAAAAATAATATTGTGTATCATTTTTTGTGGATGTATATTATCATATATAGGTGAATTGAATTGCAGTATTGAAAAAAAATTATGGGAGAATGAATGGTTATGCAAGTATGTGAAAAGTAAAAATAATAATTATTTAATGACTGCGTCAGTTTTTTTGGATTATGAAAGGACATGTAAATATAAATTTACATTTGACATTGAAAGTGTTAAGATTCTTAATGAAGAGAGAAACAATAATAAAAGAAAATTTAAGGAGGCAATTTTAATAAATGGAACTAAAATCAATGTAATTAATAGATAAGCTGCTAATGTTAAAATTCAGGATTCATGGGTTATGAATTAATGATGTTTGCTTCCATTATGTTTTTATTTTAATTTAACAATGGTTGACAAGGGTTAAGAAATTAATCAAAAGTACTTCTGTGGATTGAAATACTGTATATAATAGTTAATTATAATCTTCTATAGTGTAAGCTTGTGATTAAAACACCTGTAGAGGTCCCTACTATTGCATTTTATACGCATATTGTCGAGGTTATAGCCTCAGTAAATATTACTTATGTAATTAATGTGCGTTTAATAAATTTATAATTATAAATATATTTATTATTTGTATTGTTATTACAATAGTTTTAATTAATAGACATATAGTTAATCTTGTAATTAAATATTAATAAATACAGTAAAATAAATATATATGAAGTACAACTTTAAAAATTTTATCCACCTAGAAGCACTTTCGACTAGCTTCATAGTCTTTGTCAACTAACACTAATTTTTTAAGGTATCTTCAAACATACTTTCAAAGTCTAATCTTCCCACAAATCATTGACTTTTACATTTGCTACCTATCTATTTATTTAGACATGCTTGCATTTATATATTAACATAGATTCCTTTATTTTTCTTTTAATATTGTTTTTTTTTTTCAATTTGTAATATTTTCATGTTATTATAATCAAAAGTAAAACTATATATACCTAATCTATTATGTTTATTATGTATATATGTTTCAACATCTGTTTTTATGATCATAATAGATTATGTATATATGGTTTAATGTCAGTTTTTTATGATCTTAATAAATTATGTATATATTGTTTTAATTTTGATTATAATAATATGAAAATATTACAAATTGAAAAAAAAAAACAATAAAAGGAAAATAAAAGAAGTTATGTTAATATATAAATGTAAGCATGATTTAATAAATAGATAGGCAGCAAACATAAAAAAATCCATGTATCGTGGGAAGGTTAGACTTTGAAAGTGTATTTGAAGATACCTCAAAAAAGAATGTGTTAGTTGACAAAGACTATGAAGCTAGTCAAAAGCACTCATAGATGGATACAATTTTTAAAGTTGTACTTTATTATTTATTTTGGTGTATTTGTTAATATTTAATTATAAGATTGCACATATGCAGGGTATTGAGTTCAAACCTATGCTACAAATCCCAAAGAATTCAGAAGGAAGGGGGAGAATTTTTTTTTCTCTACTCAACTGACTTTTATTAGTGAAAAAGACAATGTATATATTTTGAATAATGTAATAGTCTATTTAAGAGTGACGTTTTAATGGGAATATGAGAAACTATTGTTTTATTTAAAATTTCAAAAGTACACATAATTATGAGTTATCTCAGTAGTATATGCTTCTGGGTATATTTATATTTGAGAATTAAAGTTTTGAGCATCTATAAATAATTATCTGTAGCTGTAGACTCTGTAATTTTTTTTCTAAGTCTACTTATTAACTTTTTATATTTCAATTTATATCTAATAAATTATAATGTTTTTCTTTCTTAATAGTGTTTTGATTTAATACTTGTCATTACTAATTTGATCTACGACTTTTGTTTCTAATAATATGAATGGTTTGTAGCTTTTCAAATTGTTTAGATTACTTTCAACAGGCATGCATTATTTCAGTATTTTTCTGTCTTTGCTTTGATTAATTAATTAATTCTTATAGATATGAGCAGATACATGAATATATGTGTATATATGCATGTGTATGTACATACATTAAAATTTAAACACTTACAGATATATCAAAAATGTTTTTAATAATTTCATATTTTCTGTGTAAAAAGGTTTTTTATATATATATTATTTAAGTCCAATTTTTTTATTTAAAAGTATTAAAATTGAGAAAGAAAGATTGTCAATTCTAAAGATTTCAATCTGCTGTTAAAACTTGAAAGGGAAAGATAACATCAATTTTAAGATGACTTCAGTGTTAGAAAAGTGTTGGAGAGAAAAGTAACTCATTAGTAAGTAATTACAGTTACAAAAAGACTGCAGATTGCTGATCATTTTAGACCAACCAGAAAATAAATGTGGAAGAAAAAATCAAAGAGATCAGATAATTATATCGCATTTGTTAAGATAAAAAAACATTTTATTGATAACCAGGCATCCATGCAGCTGCGGATATTCTTTTAGAGAAGAGCTATGTAATGTCAAAAAGCAATATATATATATATATATATATATATATATATATATATATATACATACAGGGAGATAGACTATTTCTTTTACTAAGTGCTAAGTGTTTAGTAGTATTGCTTCTCAACACATTATTTTATATGTTTTGAAGAATTCCATAACAAAATTGGAGAGTTAGAAATGATATTTTGTTGAGAATCCCTTTGGCTCCCCAAAGAATTCTAGTGCATCTTAAAAGCATTTAAAACATCCTATGGCTGATCTTCAAAGACCAAAGAAGACTCTGAACCTTATTATTGCTTCACCTCTGTCATTGGTGGATTCCAATAAAACATAAAGTAAAATGCTAGAAATATAGCAAGAGAAAAAAAAGAAATATCCATTTGTTTATTAGCATGCCTGCAAACAGAAAGAAAGAAGAAGAAATGAAAATCCAATACCAATACTAAAATAGTGTAACATCACCATCATCACAGTAATACAAAAAGAAAAATTATAAATCTAAGCTTCAAATGGAACTTTCTGAATCATTTAATTAATAGATCTACGGATGTATTAAACAATGATATGTGGTTGAATTTGAAATTTTAAACTTTAACAAACCTTACTTGGAGTGAAAATTCATTAAACTAACTGAAACAAATTCTATATCAGAAAAAGAAGAAATGTGTGATAATATAAACTTTCTTAATAATCCTGAACAATTTTTGCTATTATTATTATTATTAATGTCCATTCTCTCTCTCTCTCTCTCTCTCTCTCTCTCTCTCTCTCTCTCTCTCTCTCTCTCTCTCTCTCTCTTCCCAAATCATTACAATAAGGGTAATTTATTTAAACAGGGTTTTTTGCTAATGATGAATATTGACCATATCAAGATTATTTATTTTGCTGTAATCATTATATGTAATCATTTTTACATGTATTTCCTTTTATAAAATGTTTTTTTTAATATTATTTATTAATTTTGGTATCATAAAAAGAGAAATATTATTTATATATCATTCTTATTATATACACAAGTTAAATACAAGATTTATTAATAATGTGAAGTAACACATATACATGCCTAGTAATATTTATATGTCTACATGAATATGTGTTTAGTATGAATGTACAAATCCAGAGAGAGGATGAGGGTAAAAATTTGGTTTAGTGAGAAATAGATTTTAAAATAATTAGCAACTTTGTTTAATGGAAATGGAGATGAATAACTAGGAACAGATCTCTTTTTAAATATGCCTATTTTTATGATGTAAATAAACTGTTCTCTACCTATTTCTTGATTATTGTTTTAATTTATAGGCACACCATTTATATTATATACTATATGCGAGTATGTGCATGTTCCCAGTGTATATTTATAAAATCGAAATTTTCCTTGATAAGAAACATCTATTCATCTTTTAAATTTATTAACATGCACATATCGCGATATATGCATCTAACAATTGAGTGTAAATTTCATTAGGGAAACGGGGGGGGGGGTTTGAGTTATTAGTGATAATTATTGAACGTAACTAATCTTTTATTAATTATATAAAATTTTGTTGTATATTGATGACTAACCAATAATAAAATTTATTTTTTATGATTACAGAAGTTTATATGTTTCTTATTTAAAGTTAATTTTTTTTTGTAAAAATAGTTTAGTCATCATCATCACCTGTGAATTTCAACCATAGAACAGTTTACAGGTATAATAATATTTTGATAAATAGACTATGCATATTAACCCATTGCCATTAGAGTATGGTTCATCACTTATATATTGATAAAAGACAAGATTTGTGTTATTTGTGAGTTAGTTATAAAGGTGTGGCTGGGAGTCTCATTACCATCATCATTATTTTATTAATTGATAAATAATCTAGGTAAACATACTAAATAGCTGTATAAATAATGGTTTTTGCATTATTTGTTGTTGTTTCTGAGTTAGCATTAGGGATATGATTACCATTGATGATCCATAAAGATTTAATGAATAATAAAGACTAATAAACATCACATGATCACCATTATATATATATATAGTGAGTTTTGCCTATTTTAATAAAGACTAATATTATTAAATATGAGCTAGTAAAACTTGTGATATTATATTATCAAATATGATCTTGAAAGACTTATGAGGTTAGACTATTAAATATGGGCTCTTAAAATATTGATAATGTTGAGCAATTAAATATGATCTATAAGAGAATTTGTATAAGAATTTGTCTTACAGTTTGTATAAGAATTTGTCTGCGCAATTATGAAATAATGAGAGTGATTTACCACTAACACAGATATGAACGATATATACTGATGTAAAATAGAAATTCTAATACCTTTATAGATCATGTACCAACTGAGGTTCAAACTAGTTATCATTATAAGTAGGTATCCAAGGTGATTTTATCTAGGTTCAGATAGCCTAGTGGAACCCACGTAAGTAAGAAAGAAGTAGCGTGTAAAATAGTTATAAGTAATTGATCTAAAACAAACGATGTATTACAAAAAAATTGATTTTTCTAGATTTTTCTTTTGTTACAAATAGTCTAGATTTTCCTTTCTGTTACAATATCTATCTATCTATCTATCTATCTATCTATCTATCTATCTATCTATCTATCTATCTATCTATCTATCTATCTGTCCATCCGTCCGTCTGTCCATCCATCCATCCATCCATCTATCTATCTATCTATCTATCTATCTATCTATCTATTGAAAAAAAAAAGATAGAAAATAGTAGTAGATAGTAGTAGATAGATAGATAGATAGATAGATAGATAGATAGATAGATAGATAGATAGATAGATAGATAGATAGATAGATAAGAGCATTGCCACTACTGTAAAGGTCTAGATAATCAGTGATTACCAAATAGTAATGCATATAAACCTTAGCAACAAGATTCATTTGTGAGTTTTACTTTTATCCAAGAAGTTTGACTTTCAAAGGTTTAACATTACACATTAATACATTTAGTAACTATTTTTAAATACATTTTACTATTCAAGCTAAAAGCATGAAAATCAAAACACCTTAAGATTTTGAACCAAAGTCAACTGCTCTAACTACAGTTCAATAATTATATATTGTAGTGCATTGAGTTTTTTATTTAGTATAGGCATCTTTTTCTCCTAGCTAAGAATGTTAATAATAACAATTAATTTCAGTACTTATCTTAAAATATTATACGATGAAATAAGAACAGCCCTATTCTAAGGTCACCAATACTTATGTTCAATGATCAGTGATTACAGTATGATAGTGAATTTAAATCACTATCACAGGAAATAAAACTGGCTTTTAGTTTTATCAAAGAGATTTGGATTCAAAGTTGGGTGTAATCCATTTATATATCTAGCAATTGTCTTTAATTTTATTTTACTATTCAACTATAAACTTTAAAATCAAAATATTTTAAAATGTAGAAATTAAGTCGAACTTATTGAACAGTTATGTTAATCTGACTCCAGATGAGTAACAATATATTTTAGTACATTCAGTTTATACTTTATTAACTGCAGTTATCTTTTTTTCCAGGTTAAGTATTCAATAATAATGTCAAATCACTTATTTTTTTACCTTAATCAGTATATGGTAAAGAAAGCTTTGAACTCTATTTTAGTGATATCTATAATAAGATTGAAAAATCAATTGTTTTCAGAAGACAATGCACTTAGATTTCCAATCCCAAATCACTTTCATGTTGTTGTTTTTATTAAATGTCTTAGGATCCAATCTGGACATAATTCATTGATGTTTCTACTTGGCATCTTAAGCTCCATCTTATTATATAAACAAAAATGCAATTTTCAAAACATTGTAAAGTTATGAACCCAAATTAACTTGCTTGAACAATTATAGAGACAATACCCTAGATTATTAACTATATATATATATATATACTTGCTTTAGATTTTATAGATCAAAGAAGTTTTTTTTGGAAGAATAATTCATAGAATATAAAAAATACATTGTTTGGTATTGTATCAGAATAAAAAATAACTTGATAATTTTTAATCTTAGAATTTTAAGGCACTATTCAATGAAAGGCTACTGATAGGAACAATTGGTTTGCACAAAAATACATGATCTATTTTATCAATGCTTGGATCCAACATTCATTTTAAATCATTCACTGAAAAAAAAAAACCCAAAATTATTGGATAATATTACTGAATCAATACTAGTAAAATTTCATAATTTTAGTTTTGAAGTATTAAATGAATAAATCATGAAAATTAGAAAGTTATTGTCTAAAAGTTACTGTATTCCCTCTAAGAAGTAAATATGTTTATTGTTGTGGACAAATTTCACAACATAATAATCGACTATCAAAAAAAAACAATTGTGTTAAACATACATGGAGTTATGTACACCCAAAATAATGGCACCTTCTGGATCATATTGTAGAGAAAAATCAATATTACACTCTAAATTATACCCACATATTCATATATAGATAAAAAATTAGCACTCTGGAAGATTAATGTTGCTGGCTTTAAACAAAAATTCAATCATCAATGTAGTGAAAGTTATTATTTATTCTTCAGAAATTAGTGATGTTCTAGTGCTACATTTAACAGCTGTTATGTGCTTAAAATGCCAATTTAGATTTACAAGATAGATATTGGACTGTAGCCAAAAAATTCTTTAAGAAGGGAATTATGAATAATAAAGTTTTCTAGGATAAACATACATATATATACACATAAACCTAATTATATAAACATACATATATATATATAAGAATTTGTTTTCTGCAGTAAACGATATATAAATATAAGAATTTTGACATATTATCTAACAATTAATATACTTTAAAAAATACAGCTGCAATTTTTCTCATATTGATTAATAAAATGAATGATGAGACGTCCAAAGCAATATTACAACATATTTTAACAACTAAATTCAAAATGATTGTTATATTAAAATTATAAAAAAAACCCAGTCGGTGTTAACCGTTTTTAGTTTAGATGTTTTTGTAATACATTAAAAGAAACGTATAGATCTATGAATTCCATTGCAATCCAATTAAATCAGTGAAAGATATTTTTTTCAAATAATATTATTTTGTACAGGTGGAGGGAATGCGATTATACTTTGAATAACAAAGAAATAATTGTTTTTAACAAATTATATCCACACTAAACGTCATTCACATTTAACATACATACATATATAAATTTAACTTTTGATGTTGACAGGAAACTATCAATTACTACTAATTGTTACTCATTCTGAGACTAAAAAAGTTTTCTCCAATAATCTATAATAGTTCTTTTATTGGGGTTTATTGAGTAAAACTATGTCTTTTTATTTCAATAAACCCCAACAAAAGAATTATTATATGTTATAGAAGAAAAATTGTTTAGCCTTAAGAGGATTGCCAATTAATAGTAATTGATAGCTTCCTTGCAATGTAAAAAGCTAAAACAATCTCTTTTTACATGGATATAATCCCTTAATTTAGATTCTTTATCACACTAAAACTCCATGAAAAAATATAGTGCAACACACATATGTAAATACCTGTATATGGCTTAGGAGGTTATAGAGCTCTTTTCAATTAAGAAATACATAAAAAACAGATTGCCTTGAAATAAGAGAAATATCTGGTATGTTTGTGTATATCTTGTATACATAGTGATTCTATAGACTGTATTTGAATCTATGCCTTTTAAAACTTGAACCAACTCAGAAACTATCTCATATTGGTCAGTAAATAGATGCACTGATATACTAACCTACAACAAGAATAGAAAACAGCTTAAATCTTCATCATCTGACAGTTGGCAAGCCTTGTCATTTCTACTGCTGCATAGTTGCATATGAAATATTTATTTTTTCTAAGATATGAGCTAATCCAAATCTGTTTAATTTATAATTTTTATTGATATATATTTTATTTGCACACACACACATATATATATATACTGTTACAAGTAGATTGCCTTGGCAACAGTTTGAAATTGTTGATTGTTATTGATATTGGGATTATCTAAGTGTTGACTGGTGTTATTGATATATATATGATCATTAGATGGATTTTACCAATAGCTCCTAAAAAGCTTTGTTTACATAAATCCCAAGAGAAATATAATTCAATATCTCTATCTCTCTTGGCGTTTATGTAAACAAAACTTGTTAGGAGCTATTGGTAAAGCGCCATCTAGTGATCATAAAATGCAAGCTAAAAGCAAGTTACGAAATTTATAACTTGTTTTGTTCATCATATATATATTGTAATGTGCACCACCTTATTGATAATTGGTAATAATTAAATTAAGAATAAATTGAAAAATACAATATTTGCTAATTATTTTGTGTCTAGTGGAATTTCAAGATAATTAACAGGTGACTGTGTGCATGGTAGAATGACTACATACAATTTATTTTTAATTGATAAATGTATAATAGTCACAAGCAATGATCAAATTGAACATACATAAAAACAAGTTTCCATGCAGATTCAATTATATTTCTTTGATCCTAACCCTCCTCCACCTAATACTTTATTACATTATTAAAATAGATAATCAGCTTGGGTTTGGATAAGAAGTGAGAAACAACAAAATTATTAACAATCACAATAACTTTAATAAACAAATAGAATTATATGACAATTTTTTTATTTGTATTTACATATTTACACGTAAAAATTATATGATGATCAAGTGTGAGGGGAAAAACTGCAGCTTACAATAACTCACTGAGAATAGCTATAGAAAGTCAGTCAGTTAACTTAATGTCTTTGTGAACTGGCATATTTTTTCTTCATAAACGTGAGAATATAGACATTGAAATTATCGGTTTTAACTATCTGCCATGCAATCCTTTGATTCACATCATGGCAGTTTTTCCTATGAGAGTTTCAATTGCAATTTTCCTCTGAGCTTTTAAAATAGGTAGATTCATAGATTAATTATAGAAGTACATTTCTATGGAATAATCACTTCAAATGGCTAGCTGTCTTCTGGTAGCAAGTAAATGTCAAATATTTTCTTATATTCAGCTATAATCAAGAAAGCATTCTGAAGAGTTCTCTATTCCATAAATTGCACAATATTCCCTTAAATAATCCTTATAAATTGTATTGACTTCCATTTAGTAAAAGGACATAACAACGAAGTAACAATCATTCCTTCCCTTCTTGGAAATGCAGACAATTTTAGTGCTTTTACCCCCCCCCCGTCATTTGCGATTGGCTTCGGTAACAATGTTTCTTTTATTTAAAATAGTAATAATATTTTAAAGTTAAAAAATAAACTATATATAGGTTTTATACTTATTGTTATCATTTTCAAACAATATTAAAATTTATTTTATATGTATGACTTTTAATATATATATATAAGCAACACTTGTAAACTTAGATTAGGATTACTATCCAAAATAATACTTTATAAATTCTTCTGCAACTACTATTTTATTTATTAACAAATAGACTTTCTCAAGTGAAATTAAACTAAAACAGGCAAAACTCTCTATACAAATTGTCACTCAGTGCAAGCCAGAGTAATAAATGGATGTCAGAGCATTTGTGCATAAAATCTCCATCTAGTGCCTACTCAGTCAATATCCCAGACTAGTTTCTGGCTTGTGGCCTTCATCAGTGAAGAGTCTTGAATCTGAGAGCACTGCACTTAGATCTTATAACAGTTATAAGAAAGCATAGAAAATGGTGATCATGTGATGTTTATTGGCTTGAAATTCAACTAAATAACAAAGACATACACACAGAAGGATCCAAAAATAACCAGAATTTTATAATAAAAAAAAATGTATATTTATTTTTCGATGTTGCAAAATAAATCACTTTAAAAAGTATAGTCTTTTTAAGGCAATGCACCAGTCTAAAACAGTTTGTCATTTTTCCATTAGATCTAGAATCACTTGCAAAGCAGTGCACTTTAATGCTTCTCCCAACCCCACAATTCTATGTTCTTAAAAAACTGAGATATTCTTTCATTTAAGATATTTTTAGAAAAATGCCTAAAGTAAGATTAAACAAATACAGCTGATGGATAATCTGGGTCATGCAGCACTTAATTAATAACTGTTTCATACTGAAGGCTTTGAGAGATGATAATGTTGGGTGGAGCTTTCGCTTTTTTTCTTTGCACAAAATGTGATTTTTTTATTTTACTGCATCACATAAATATTTTAGAAATAGGAGATAAAATGGCTAACTGCTATGAACTAAATCTGGGAGAAAAATGCTGTTTGCATAAAAAATTAGCATTAATTCACCATTTTGGCCATTATTACAAAATAATAAGTATGCAAAATACACTTTAGAAAAACATATGTTATGTGGAAGCACAATTTCCCATGGCAATGCCATTTTTTACTGATGCAGAAGGATTTCTGCAAAAAGTATATAACAGCAAACATATATACTACAATAGGACCCATACAAGAAAGGTGATGCAGGTTATTTTGGGGTTCACCCTTGAATACATACAAAATAAGATAACTTTTTCCTAATTTACTACAAAAACTATCCACATTTTACATCAAAAAATGTTTTCATGAGATTGATGGTCTCAAATTCAAGAAAATCTATCATCAGAATTGATTTTACTCTTCTCATTAAGTCGTTTCTTCCATAAAAATTAACCTCTGCATTATAAAATAATATGTTAAGACATGTATTGAGTTTATGAATATGTAAAGCTAAGTTATGATATCTATTTTAACTCTACTTTTATGAACTTTAACTCTTTTATTAAGATTTGATTTACTTTGACCTATTTAAATGGTATGACAACTGCAAAAAGCCTTATAAACTAGACCATGAATATATTTGCTATCAATGAAGTGTTTTAATTTTTTAATAATGAAAAAAGAGTAGAAAACATTGTGATGATAAACTTTTTTTAAATCTGAGACCATCAATCTCATGGAGGCATTCTTTGATGTTAAAGAAAGTTGGTTTCTGAAATGAATGATGGGAAAGTATTTTGTTTTGTATATATACCTTTTTTTTTTTACTAAACTACTCATGTTTGTGGCCATGGGTATTGGTTGTATGAGTTGTAGGGTGAGATGAAGTGGATGGTTGAAGGGAGATTGAAAGTCTGTATTCGTATTCATTATATTACTTTTAGATTACAGGTATATAAAATATACTTGTATTTATATTTATATATATGGACTGATGGATGATTGTGATAGGATTGAGCTAAGATAAAAAAAAATGCTCTGAGATAAGTATAAGAAACTGATGGAAATATATTTGTAAAGAGTGTCAAACTGTTTGCAATCATAATTTTCTCATATCCATTTCAAATAAATACATTAATATTTATGTTCATTATAAAACAATGATATATATTTATTTGGTGTGCATAAAGCCAATATTGTGAGTTTCTAGTTCAAAAAGATTGACAGTTGAAAATTATTTTGTCATAATATGCTGCTAATAAATACTAAACAAATGATGAAAACATATGTAAGTAGATTATAAATCAGCATTTATTTTTTATAGCGTCTGTATACAATTGTAATCACATTCATATCGGCTTTTTTCAAACCAAATTGTGCAAACGCTTTTTGAGAGTGTTAAATAATAAATGAATAACCTCTGACCCATACAAGATATAGAATTTATGCAGCAATAAAAGGAAAAATATTAGTTCAGTATGAAGTATATATTGAAAGCTATTTATATATTTCAGAAAAAACATTCATATGTTTAAAGAATTTGTAATAGAATAGAAGACTATATTAAATAATTAAAGGAATTATATATAAAAAAAAAACAATTACTTCACTGCACAGCCATTTCAACCAGAAGACTGGTTTTTATTAGAAATTACAGCAATATTGAAATGGATTTCTCATTTCCTTATGGTTTACATATGGGAGAGCTGATTAATATATATATACTACTAAAAATTTAATGATAGGTAATACTATATATATATAGTTTGGAAGGAGTTTAAAGATTAAAATCTAATGTTTAGTTTGTCTTTAATAACTTTGTAAACTTTTTAGTTTATTAGCAAAATTTAAGATCGTTTGCTTATTTAAAATTTCATGCTCTGTGTTTGAGTAGGTCTGTATTTCAATATTTAACATCGTTTAGCATACAACCTTAAATTGGTATCATTTTAAGGTTTGTTATTATTGAGATATAGATCTTTAAATAGAGGGCGTTACTGAATATTTGTAATTGTATAATGATTTATATATATATATATAATCTATTTATTCAGAATATTGAATGAATAGGTTAATTACATATTGCCTTGGAAATAGATTACATCATAGTATAAGACCAACCCATCATTTTTTTCTATTTATATAAATGGATTTGTAATCGTCTGATAATCTCTACATAGATATGATTACAATATCAAATTCATCAAGGGCTTTAAGTGCTTCACAACTGGTTATTCAGTAATATGGACAATTGAATTGTTAGAAATATGGAAAAATTTAAACTGTACATTAATTTAAGAAATTGCTATCTTAATATAATTGATCACTAATTGCATAAAAGTAAGATATATTATGATCTGGGCCAGCTGATGAGTTCTGGTTCTGCAAAAAATATGATTATTGGGAATAATTTATATATACACATGTGCGCTATGTTTAGTGTTGCATGTATTACTATGTAATGATTTGTAAAACTATGTATTATAAGGGCATGATTCCAAATTTTGATAGAACAACCATTTGTCTGATAATGTATAATTGTAAAATTACTATTTTTTAATGTCCTGGTATTAATAGTAGTATATATTCTACACTGTGTGTTAGTATTCTCTTGCTTAATATGTTTGTCTAATAATGCATTTTTTGTCATTTTTTTCTTAAAGTTGAATGCTAAACATAAAATATTAAAACAAATATTGCATAATAAACCCTTCCATTTAAAAGCCAACTTTTAAGAGGTTTTTACATTGTTTAGCGCTTTATATATAAATTTATATTTATTAAATATTTTTTTAAAATATTACGTGTGGATTTCCTGTTATTATTTACAAATTTGTTAGTATTAATATGAAAATGTTCTAAATAATTAATTAATTAGACATGAGTATTTTCTAGAACAGAATAACAATTAGACTACAAAAATGTGTAATTCCAAAGAAATAATTTCTTTCCCGACATCTCCTATTTTACAGAAAATATCAGAATTGTAAAACATCCTATGCAAATAACGACAAGTTATGTAAATATTTCAAAACTGAAATAGCATAAACAAATATATGCTGAAATACAAGTATTTAAATACAATTATAGTATATATACTTAAGCCAGATTAATTAGAGGGGATTTGAAACCAGACTTTCAAGATCCCTTTAGTCATCGATTCCACTTATACAATTCATACATATAACGACATATATAAAAAAAGATAAATGATCTCCAACATGTGACCTAAAATATAAAATTGAAATACAAGTATATTGTCTATACTGAACTTAAAGTAATTAGAAAAGATTTGAACTCAGACTTTTATGCTCTTTTTAGCTATTCATTCCATCTTATGCAACCAATACATTTGACCACATACAAGTGAAAAAGATTTTCAGATTTTCAATGATATGAATGACTGAAAAGTTGAAGGATGGACAAGATTGCAGCTTGTCCATTAATGTTTGAAGATTTGCTATCTTAATGTAAACTGAACTCTCTCTTTCTCTCTTTCTCTCTCTCTCTCTCTCTGTCTCTCTCTCTCTCTCTCTATATATATATATATATATATATATGGGTTTGGGAAGGGGTTCCTGACAGAGATATTTTAAGTGCTGGCTCTGGCTAAGCATTTATCATAAATCTTGTAGAGGAATTGGCAATCCTCACTGTTTATAACTTACAAGCTTAAGAGATAGGGTCATGTGATCTATGACTCTTATTTTGACTATATATATGTATGTGTGTGTGTGTGTGAAAGAGATAATGTTCTGGACCAACTGGTGAGTGCTGGTCCCATACAAAATGTGCATATTGGAAAGCATTTATCTTTTTCACATGGATGTGGTCAGTATCGGTTTTATAAGGTGGAGTAGATGGATGAAGGGAGCTCAAATTTCTTGTAGTAAAATATAGTAAAAATAAAATAAAGAAACTAATACACATACTTATTCATGTCACCACATTGATTTATGACAGTTGCTATAATATATTATAATAACTCCATGAAAATCTTTTATTCAATATATATATAATTGTGTTTTGTTATATATATATAACAAAACACGATTATTTATCTACACAGCTGTTTTAATATTTCAATCCGAGGACTGGTTTTATGTATATAATGTTTACTAAAAGAATAGAAAGTGGTAGCATATATATATAATTTTTACATAATTGAAATAAAAATTGCATAATTAATTTAATTAATATTCATTAGAGCAGAAAATTAATCTTTTCTTTTTCCTCTTTTGTTTTCCTCGTAATTTAATAAATTTATTCAAGCGTTATGTCAATCATTTTTTTTATTTTGATTTTATATATTATTATTATTAAATATTTTAAATTACTTAGAGTCGTTTACATTGATAGATCACTCTTTGTTTACTTACTTCCTAATTTTGTTTACAAGGTTAATATTTCAAAATAAAAATATACATTAATATATATATATATATATTAGTATGTCATATATTAAACGTCCATGCATACTTAAAAATATATATATCTACTTTTATAAGTGAAAATATTTCTAAGTAAATACTCTTTTTTTTTTCTATTTCGTTTGTAAGAATTAACTAGAAAGCATAGAGATTACAAATCTAATCTCAACAAGAAAAAAAAAAGAAATTCATTTTACTGTTTTTTAATGTATTGTTCGTAATTTATGTACTGTGAAAGAAAAAAAATAACTACAATAAAATATCTATTACTCATTTTGTCAGCATGGGATGTATTTCTTAATGGGTTTTTTTTAAATTTGAGTGCATGTAATATCACTATTGTATTATTTAATAAATATTTTTATTTTGTATAAATTTATATTTTAGAATTAGATTTTTGGTCTTGATTTAGTTTGCGCTCGTGGCCATTTTTAAATCTAAAAACCATCGCTGATACATCCAACTGATAAATGACACAAATATTGAATAAAAGTACTTTAAATTCATATTTAAGAAATGATAAGCTGATAAAAATAATATGTTTTATTTTAGTAGGAATTTGTTTTTAAATTTACCTTTGTAAAATATTTGAAATTCGATGGCACAAAGCACTGGAATTTTTGGAAAGGTGGAAGGTTGGTTTGGTCGTCCATATAAATGATACAGAAGTCTGGTCAAACCAAACTTATAATTTCCAAATACTAAAAGATTTTACTATATGCTCATAGGAAATAAAGCATATTATTTTTACTAGCTTATAATTTCTAAAATATAAATGTAAAGTATTTATATTCAATATTTATGTCATTTATCGCTTGGATGTGTCAGTGGTAATGTTGGCTGGTCTTTAGATTTCAAAATGGCCATGAGTGCAAACTAAATCGGCACCATTTTTTTCCCTATCTGGATCTCTGGTAGATGACAAATCTTTCCAATACTGCCTATCTTTTATCAAAAGTGTGTTTATATCAATCATTTCAAATGTATATTTAATTACTAATTGAAAGTTATACTTATTTTTTATATAATTATTGAAAACAAAATTTATTCATCAAATAATTTTGAGGGATAGAAATCATGTAGAAAAAATATGAAATCTGTAGTAGAAACCTTAACATGCTATTAACTACTGTTGCAATGAAAATATTTTTAAATACTCTAATATGTTTCAATAATATACTTTATTGTACAAAAATAGATTACATGAATTTGTTGTTAACCAAATATTACATTGTTGAAAATACATGGTTTAAAACTATATAGCTTTGGAACAAACATAAAAAATTGTTTAAAAAAGGGATATGTAAAACAAACAACAACAAATAAAATTGTTCTTGTTACAGAAAAGTCATAATTTGTTTTTGAGGTTATGTTTCATCTCAGGTTTTTAATAGTAACCATGTAGCAGCAAATATATCTGGGTGTGCAATTTTGCCATCTCTGGTCTTCAGTTTTTCGAGCTTATTAGAGAATGTGGCTGGGTGCTTTGTGGTATAGTCTCCAAGGCAGAAAGTAAATCTGGTGCACCAGAAACTATATAAACAAAAAAATGCTGCATGAGCTACTGGTGTTGACCCTTTACTGAGTGTCTCTATTAGGTTATCAAGTGTGATGTTATTTTGTCTATATGTGTTAATCATAATTTCTCGGTTATTTGTTAGAGCTGTGCAGGTGTGAAATAGGTACGGTTGTGTTTCTTTTTCTCTGTGGCACAAGAAACAAACAGCATCAATTTTTCTGTAAAACCTGCAGTATTTAAGGAAATATGAGGTAGGTAGCGCATGAAGATTTACCTTTAAAAGAAAGTCAAAAAATTTGGGTTCCATTGACCATTTTTTAAATTGCTGCATCAAATGACTATTGTTCATATTTAGCATGAGTTTATGTCCCTTTGCATAAATGTATTGGTTGTGATGTCATGGTACAAACATTCATTAACCAGTCAGGTAACAGAGAGTATAAGGATTATATATATAGGATAATTTAAGTCTAGTTGTTCATTTCTCACTCTCATTTCAAATGCAGTTAATTATAGCTACACACACCATGTGATACATTGCTATGTTTTTTTAGTCATTTAGTGGGTTCACCCTTTTATTTTATGAATTATTGTTATTCACCAGCTTAAGTAAAAATGTGAGTAATTTTATTCATCAATTACAGTTCTTGTATGTTTCTATTCATTAAAATATTAATGTTCAATAATCATATTTGTTTTTATTTAGCAATTGATTTATTTTACATTCAAATTGTTTAAATGTAATGAAAAATTTAAAATAAAATTAGTAACTGAAAAAAAAACTTAAGAAAATCATAAGAAAAGTAGCCTGCTGTAAAAGAAAAGAATTATATGTCAATAAATTATAATGTGCAATTGCCATTGATTTCTCATGTCATAGAAGTTATAAATGTTGATTATTGACTTTGGTAGTCTTTCTTTTGTCTAAAATTAAATATTTTAAATAAAAATCTAAATCTAGCCACATTAGTCAGTATAATGTAAAAAAATAATTATAAATATGTAATTATTTTAGTTGTGTTTTTGTCACCGAATATCATTAATATGCAAATGTCAGTCGAGCATTATTTACTTGTCTTGATTATTTTTTTTCTAAAATTTAAAAATTTTTAAATCAAAATTTATATTTGGGTACAGTATTGTAAAAAATAAATTATGAATATAAAAAATTATGGAAATATATTTATGTTCAAAATCTATTACAAATGCATAAAACATTTTCTGTACGATTTCTGATTTTGACAGAAACTCTTATTCAACAATGGCCGAAATTGACAGTTGGCACGTTGAAGTACCACATAAGGTAAAAGAGGATGGGTCAATTGGCTCTTTGTATGACTCTATTTGGCAAGAAAAATTCAATTTGTTTGCAAAAACACTGTCAAATGCAATTTTTTAGGAATTAAAACTTTAAATATAGATTAAACTAAGAACTATAAAATAAGCATAAAATGAAGAAAATGTAATCAAAAATAGCCAAGAGAGGGCACAAAATGTAAAGTAATGTTTCTTTTTTGTAATAATCAGGCAATTGGTTAATGAAGGGACTAACATCTAAGATGCTAGGAAGAAATTTGAAACCAAGATATAAATTTTCTCATTTTTAAGTCGGAATATTAAATAGATGGAAACATAATGGATAAAAGTAATAATATAATTAATTTTGAATTTACTGCTTTTAATAGACATAAATTTAATATTAAATGACAATATGCCTGTTTTTAAAAAAAAAAGAACTTTAATAGATATGTTTTATAAGGTTTTACTTATGGATATGAGACTTTGTCCCATAATAGAAGATGGTGCAAAATCTTCAGATCACTTAGTAAAATGTGAAAAGGTGCATTCTAGAAATAACAAAATGAGAGCAAAAGTGAAAAACTTGGGTGAGAAAACAAAGACATATGATAATCAACAATGCTAATATTAACAAACTGGAGATGAGATCAACATATTGCAAGAAGAGACTGTAATAAACAGACAAGTGAATTTTTAAATTGGATTCCAAGAAACTGTAAAAGACCTAGAAAGATACCATATATGATGAATTAATAAAATAAAGAAAATTTGTTTGTGTAATGTATGCAACAACTACATTAAATTTGGAAATATGTTCATCCTGCACTGTACTGATAGTTAATGGAAATGAAAATGATGATGATATTTAAACAACTATAAGCAATTATATTTATTTTCAAGACATGACAAATTATTGATATGTGATTAAAAGAGATTTGAACTCAGACTTTCAAGTTTGTAGGATGACCACATACAAATATACATATTTTGTTATATCCATATCCATTTAAATACAAATACTAATCAGTTTGTTTACACTTAACATTTATTTATACAATACATTTAATTACATTTGATATATGGCTGTACATACTTTCGTTTCAGCAGATTTAATTAGTAAGTCCAACCAAAATGTGTTGATGCCATTACTCAAGTTTGTGACTAAAAATGTTCAGCCTGCAGCTAACCTTTTGTGATGTCTCATAACCCAATACATAACACCCCTTCCCCCATAGATTGAGATTTCGTAGTCCTCTAAATATGCAGGACATTGACATTGATGTGAAGAGTGCTCCTTATATGGTTTTGGAGATGGTTGGCAGAGAGGTGCTGGGCTGGTGTTGTCTGTAGTCTCTGCTGGAATTAAGCTGGATTGGTCAGTGACAGTCACTCTTGCTCGCAATTGATCTACATGCTTGCATTGTACCCCCGAGTCTGTCCGAACTTCATATGACAAGGGGACTATTCGCTGATCTACTGTGGAAGAAATCCAAGGGGAGCCCCTACCAGTGGCACATGCAAAAACCGCATCATCTGGTTGAAATTCATGTATTCTCTGTGTATTTGGTGTGGCTCTTGGAGCTCTATCTGGATGTATGAAATCCAAGCATGTACAAAGACATGTTGAAAAGCATTTTAGCTGGGCTTAATCCTGTGGCTGTAGATGGTGTGGCATGTTGAGTTAATAGGTATTGAGCTAGATGCTGTTTCCAATTTCCATGTGTGTTACATCTCAGGCTCTTTTTTACTGACTGTACAGCCATCTCCGCAAGACCATTACTTGCCAGATGGTAGAGTGCGACACATGCATGTTGGACTCCATCACTGATGAGGAATGTTGAGAATTCTGATGATGCAAATTGTGGTCCATTATCAGATACCACACATTCTGGTATTCCTTGGGTGAAAAATAATTCTCACAGTGCTGCAACTGTTGCACTTGAAGTCACTGTTTGCATTCTCTGTACCTCTACCCACTTTGATTATGCATCCACAACAATGAGGACCATTGGTCCATCGATGGAGCCTGCAAAATCCAAGTGCAATTGAGACCATGGTGTCGATGGTGCCTCCCAGTGGTGTGTTGAAGCACAGGGACATGCATGCCTTATAACTTGGCAATGCATGCATTTTCCCACAAGATGTTCTATGTCTCAATCCATCGACGGCCACCATACATATGACCTTGCCAATGCCTGAGTTCTTATGATGCCTGAGTGACCCATGTGAAGTTCATTTAGGATTAGTTTTTGTAGTGATGAAGGTATGATGACATGAGACCCCCATAGCATACAATTCTTGTGTGTAGAGAGTTCATTACATCTATTAAAAAAAGGTTGCAGTTTCATGTCTGTGGCTTTGCTTGGCCAAGTGGTGAGAATATAGTGTTCTACAGTTGCTAACAAAAAGTCTCTGCATGTCGCTTGTGCCACTTGTTCTGCCATCACAGGGGGAAACTCCAATTCTTCCAAAAACAGGACACCACCAAATTTAGGACCTTCATCTTTGGTTGATGGAAGTGGGCATCTGCCAATGCATCTGCATTTGCAATCTTCCTTCCTGGTTTGTATTCCAGCTTAAAAGAATAATCATTTAGTGTGTGTGCCCATCTTTGGATTCTGGGTGATAATATAATTGGTGTTGGCTTATCTGAAGTAAATATGCCTAGCAGTGGTTGATGATCTGTATTTATTTTGAATTTGATTCCAAAGAGGAAATGATGGAAATGTTTAACTCCGAATATTATCGCCAAAGCTTCCCTGTCTATTTGAGCATAGTTTTTTCAGCTTTAGATAAGGTGTGTGAGATGAAAAAAACTGGGGCAGTTGATCCAATGGGAAATCGTGTTCTTAGTACTGCCCCCACTCCATATGGTGAAGCATCACACATAATCTGAACCTCCTGGTTAGGATCAAATGGCACCAATACACTATTGGGGGTCAAAGCCTCCTTAAGTTTTTTAAATATCTTTTCATGACACATTGTCCAGGTCCAAGTGACATTTGTTTGTAGTAAGTGATATAGGTGTTTGGCTATGGTTGCTCGGCCCAAAAAGAAATTATTGTAGAAGTTTAAAAGTCCTAGAAATGCTTTTAGTTCTCTTTTGTTCCTTGGCAATTGGGCATTTCCAATTTCATCCTCTTTTCTTAGTGATGGATGGAGGCTTTTATTATCAATTTTATATCCCAGGAAATCCACAGTGTTTACTCCAAAGACACATTTTTCCTTGTTTGCTCTCAATCCACTGTATGACAGTCTTTCCAACACTGTGTGTAATTTTGCACATAAGTCATTCTTCAATGTGGCACAGATTAAGATATCATCAAAGTATGGATAAACTCCAGGGATGTCTCCCAGCAAGTTGTCTATGACATATTGAAATATCCCAGGTGACACACAGATTCCATATTGTAAGCATTTCACACGAAAAGCTCATTGATGAGTGATGATGGCTTGTATATTTTCTGATGCCTCTTCAACTGGAAGTTGAAAATAAGCCTTGGCCAAATCTATTTTTGTGAAAATAGAGCTAGGTGGAAGAGATGCCAAAAGGTGGTGCACTGCATTTATCAGATATGGGTGATTCTGGAGGGCCTTGTTGACAGTCACCTTGTAGTCACTGCATAATCTCACATCTCCTGTTGGCTTGAGGATTGGTACCACTGGTGTTGTCCATATTGTTTTTTTCTGGCTCAATGATCATTCCTGGAGTAGTATCTGTAATGCAAGATCTACCTTATTTTTCATGGCAAGAGGTAATGGCCAGGCTCTCATTCTAATTGGAGGATAAGTTGGATCCACTGGCAGTGAAACAGCTGGCCCCTTATAAGTTCCTATTGATGGGTTGAACGCTTGTGGATACTTGCTAATGACATCTTGGATGAATGATTCAGTAATACTATGAACTCCTGATAGTGACCCAGAGGTCTGAACCATTCATGGCCCAATAGACTTGTGCTTGGGCTCTCTGCTACCAACAATCATAAGTTGCATGTATCCTTCCCATATTGTATAGGTAATATGCATTGTCCTTTAAATGCCATTGCATGATGTTGAAAGTATCTTAATATGATATTGACTGGTTGTAATTTATGTATAGGTTTCTTACATATGTCCGTGAATGTATCATATGACATTATGAAATATTGTGGCCCTGAGTCAACCTCCATTTTGTATTTCTCTGCCATATATGTATATATGTGCGATAGCTTTATGTGTCAAGCCATTGTGGTGCACTTCGTGGATGTAATCTAACAACTTCGTCTTCCAATTCAGTCACTGTCATGCACTGGTTAGCTGTCTTCAGAGTATTTCATTGCTTTTCTTGGAAAACATGCTGTAGGTGTCCCATTTGGTTCTTTTAAAAAGACATTCAGCTCGGTTGTGCTGACCACCACATCCATCACAAGGAGTGGTTCCTCACCAAGGGATTTTATTGTTTCATTTGAATGCCGGTGTTTGAGAGGGTGTTAGTGACCGCAGAGGATTATTGCGGTAAACTGTTGGTCTGTTCCATTAAATAAGGTCTATGGTTGTTGTAGATGAGCTGATGGCATGGATTTCATGCACCTGTATTGATGCTGCCTCTGCGGCTAAGCTACACTGAACAGGCATATCCAAGGTTAAGTTTTCTTTCATTAGCAGTTTTCATTGTGTTGCCTCATCGTGAAGTCCACAGATGAAATGGTTCTGAAGATGTTTTGTAAGTGAAGGTCCATATTCACAACCCTCTGTCAGATGTCAGAGGTCTGCCATGAATGTGGTCATACTTTCTACCTCTTGCCAATGGCAATGAAACTGAAAGCGCTGGTATATGATGGATGTGGGTTAAAATACTGTTTTAGGATTTTAATGATGTCTTGGTATGATTTTTTCTGAGGCAATGCTGGAGATATAAGGGAGTGCAGAATACTTAATGTTTTTAGACCACATGCAGCAAGGAGAGTTGCACGCTTGCTGTCATCAGAATTTATGTTATTCAGAATTTATGTTATTCGGTTCACAAAAAAAATCCACTTGCGACTCATATGTATCCCACAAGTGTGGTGAGTCGATGTCGAATGACACAAGCGAGCCAATAGTAGCCCTTATGTGGTATAATAAGTTGGCAATTCTAAAATTTATCTGAACATTTGCATTTTTTTTAAGTGAGAAGAATTGCATGTTTATGTATGCTAGTTGCCTTGTATATATTTTTTTATACAGCGTTGATCTTGTTTGCACGTTCATTTAATATTCCATCTTTGTCGCCAATTTTTTGTTATGTCCACATCCATTGAAATACAAATACTAATCAGTTAGTTTACACTTAACATTTATTTATATAATACATTTAATTATATTTGATATGTGGCTGTACATACCTTCGTTTCAGCGGGTTTAATTAGTAAGTTCAACCAAAATGTGTTGACGCCATTACTCATGTTCGTGACAAAAAATGTTTATCCCTCAGCCAACCTTTTGTGACATCTCATAACTCAATACATAACATATTTCATGCTCAGTTCTTATAGATATACAATTTTTTCAAATGTATAAAAAATATTGTATATTTACTTTCTTAGCAGATCGTTAGGAAAACATCCAGTGATTTAATACACAGTTGTTGGTTTTTGTTTTTTTCCTTAGTGTATAAACTGATTTTTCCCCATTTCTCAACTGAAAAATAAAATAGAAATCTTTAATTTAACTTTTTAGTTTCTTCATTTTACCCCTGCCCTAAATTGCAGATAGTTTTGGATGTATTAAATAACCAAACATTATAATTTTATTTACTTTTTTTAGTCAAAAATGTAGTGTGAAAAATTGTTACTTAAATAAAGTTTGGAAAACATCTTGGTTGCACCTTAATACTTTATTTTACTGTTATTTGTCTTCAGTTTCCCTATCATTTTTGATGTTTTTTTCTCTTTTATTATTATCATTGTTTTTTTGTTTTTTTTTTTGTTCGGAAATTAATATGGCAATAAATCTTTGAAGTGGCTAGTTGCTAAGGGTTAGAATGAATACTAATGCTTATATATTTTTAGCAAAAGAGAGTCTATATATATAGTTTATTTATGCATATAAATATATCAGGAAAATAACATAAGTACGGACTGTCAAAACTTAATTTTATTGTATAGTACAGTTAATTCAAATTTTAGATTTTAAGGTTTTGGACTATCTAAAGTACAAGTAGTTGATTGCAGACGGTTGTGGGTTCGCCTCCCGACCGATGCTATGACGTATGAAAAAAAAAAGTACAGAGGCAATAATATCTCTAAACACATACTACTTATATTTAAACATGTATATATAATACACTAATTCCAAGTTATTTAATCTGCGGTTATATTTACTAATTAAATTCTGTAGTGTTTAGTGATTTTTTTTTTCATTTAATTAAGCTAGAATTTAAAAATCGCACGCACGTATACTTTATGTTGAGGAATAAGATTCAACAACAACAAAAAAAAAATATTCTTTTTGTAAACAAAGCATATTGCCAAAGGCTTCATTAGCTTTAAACAAATAAAATCCTTTCAAAGTCTATCTAAAGACTGTCTTTGAAGTATGTCTTTGAGACAGTTACCGTGGAGAAAACTATATTTTCACACATTTTCTCAGAACTAATTTCTAGTTCACTTATTTTTTTTTTACTTAAATAAAATCAGAATTACAATAAAATATAAACAAAACTTCAGTTTGTTCACTGATTTGAAGAAAAAAAAGATCTATCAAAAAAAAAAAATATTTATATATTTTGTACATTTAAATATATTATTTACTATATCATTCACAGTAGGTATTTAAACAATTCCTAACATTTACGAATTTACAATACATTTGCATGTAATAATAAAATTATTTGTCATCTTTTGTAAAAATGAAATTGAATTATTTCATGTGTTCATGTAACAACAGATGTATTAATCTTTAACTATTACATTATAGATATGTCTGCCCATCCTTGCATATGTATTAAATGGATTATGTCCTGTACATGTGGGGTTCAGATTGACCTTAGGTCAACATGCGTGTGACAATAATCTCGGCCTCAGGGTGGCCTTTGAGCATTCCATCATCAGATTTTCAATTGAACGGACGGTTGAAGAGTTGGAGTGGATTGAAGCCTGTCCATTAAACTATGAGAATAGTCTATCTTAATATATATATATCTGAGCACTTATACTATATATGTGTGTAAAGATGATAGTCTGGACCAACTGATGATCGCTGGTTTAGCATGAAATACGTATATTGGTGATTATTTATCTTTTCAGCATATATGTGTTTAGGTGTATCAGTGTTATTAGATAGAGTGGAGAGAGGTGGGTGGTGTGAAAGTCTGTGCTCATATACCCTATATTATATATATATAGCCACAGGTATATAACAAGCCTGTGTTTCAGTTATTAACCGAGAGTTAAAATTATATATCTGGGTTAGAGATTATCTCTGACGTAATAAATGATTAGTAATAATCATGAGGAATTTCATCTGAAGTAGTAAGTGTTAAAGGTGTTAATGTAAAAAGTTTTACACTTGTAAATAATATTTTAATGATTAGATATCATATATATAAAGCTTCACCAATTGGGCATCAATTCCTACAAAAATAAAATTAGGGTAGCGAGTTTTTTTTAACGCGCCATAGGAAGATTGATAATTTGACTGTTTTGTAATCACATAGGGAGTTAGGAATTAGACCATTGCTTGGATAAAAATAATGAATTTTTCAATGCCGAATAAGGAGTAAGAACCAAGGAGTAAGAACCACGGGAAAAAATATTCTTTCATTTCTGTCATTTTTAGTAAGATTCCAAACTCCTTATGAAAGTCAGTTATTTATTAATATATTGTGGGCATAATATATTGCTTTATAATACAATTTTATAAAACATTGAATTAAACTAGAGAAACAACTTATAATTTTATTGTTTTTTTTTTTGAGAAAATCAATTTAATTTTTTTTCTTTATTATAAAAATGTCTTGCCTTTTTTTTGGGGGGAGGGGGGAGGGGGAGGCACAGATTTAGCAGTATGAAAATACTTCTTGGACACGTCTTTATTAGAAATGCAGTATCTAACAGCTCTTTCTTTTAATTATTAAATACAGCTTTTTTTTTTCTGTCTATTTCTTTAAAACGTTACAAGTGATTTAAACAAATAAGAAATAGAAGTCAACATTTTCTGATAAATAAATAATGTCGACGTTAACTTTGACTGTCTTTATTTTGTCTCTGTTTCTTAGACGTCAAATAATCCAATAACTTTAAGTACACACGCAGTAAATTAAGTTTAAAGATATTAAATCCATCACATTGAATTTTTTAAAATATTGGAAGGATCGATTCCGATAAACAAATCTTTATATATCAAACAATAATAACTTATTTTTTTTATGTTTGTTGATTGTTTTGTATTTTTTAAAAAGTATTTGTTTGCAATTATTTTTTAAAATGATTTTTACACCTCTAGCCTGAAGATATTTTTATTTAGGATTTCATTATATTCAACAATGCAATTTTACACGTAATTGGAAAATATCACTAATTATGTTGATCATAATTTGAGGTTCTGAAAAAGGTGAACAAAAAGATCATGGCTACTTAGGAAACCATGATGAAATTCTAACAAGATCTGTAGTTACATCACTGTCCCTTTCTCTTCCTACCCCAATAATTTTTATTAAACAATTCAAATCAAAAACACCCCCTCCCTTTTGGTGTTCTTTTTTTTTCCCAACAAAACCAATGGATGGTTCAAGCATGTTTTTAAAATCCTTTTTTTTTGCCCCCCCTCCCCTATCCCCCCCCCACTTTTTTTTTTTTTGTGTTTTTTCTTTGGGGGGGGGGGTGGGTGTGGGCGCCCCCCCTATTTTTTTTTGGGGGGGGGGGATATGGTGTTTTTTGGGGGTTTATTCCCCTCCCTCCTTATTAGGAGGGGGGGGGTTGGGGTTTTTGGAGAGAAAAAAAACCCAAAGTAAGGGGGGTGTGTTGTGTTTTGTTTCCTTTTTTATTTATATGTTTTTGTTGGTTGTTTGAAAATATATATAGTTTTTTTTTTTTTTTTTTTTTTTTTTTTTTTTTATTTAGATTTAAAGGGGGGGGGTGGGGGGGGGTTGTAGTGTTAGTGTGGGGGGGGTGCTCCCCCCTCCATTGGGGGGGGTGTGGAGGGGGGATGGGGTTTTTGTTGGGGGGGGTGTTGTGGGTGGGTTGTTAAGATCTGTAGTTATGTAATATCAGATGACAAAACTGTTGGAGCTAAATAAAATTGTTTGATATCTCAAATAAAATTCGGTTTGATTTTTTATAGTATACTGGGTCTATATTCAAAATTATTGTGGACCAATTATTTAAGTTTGTGATAAGTCTAATGTAAGGGCTTTTCATTTTTTTCTTTTGGAATCAAATTATCATTATAAAGTTTCCTGACATGTAAGTAATAGAAAGATCAATGTCTCTGAAAATGGGTTTCGGGAGTCAGAAATACTTTTAGTAAACTGAAATTAGTAAGAGCATTTTTCATCCAATATTCAATCAAGGAATCATTTCAGAGTATTTTTGTCACATTTCAAAATGGAACACATGAAGATTTTTAAGATTGTTTATGTAAATAATTTTTATCTGTTTTTGAAGCTGCAGTAGGTTAGAGTCAATGTTGTGCAGCAATTTTGAAAGCCTGCCCATTGCTCAGCCACTTATGCACAATCCAGACATTACAAAGTTCTATGTATTCATCCTTGTTATATCCAGATAAATAAGGATTAATAAAACAATTGATCTGTACATGAAGTGGGGGAAAGAATTAAGGATACTGCAGGTTAATAGTATTGTGTCCTACCCAAAACAACTAAAAATAGACTTCAATACTATTACATTTAACAGTGATGACAGCACTGTCTTTATTTTATTCGATGTTGCCGTGGTGGGATGTTTGACATAACTAGGACTGCAGTTTCAGTATTTAGTGTTCTTTTTTATTATTGTAATTTAAAAAAAAACATCCAACACTTAAATATTTTATTTTACACCGTACAAATTTCAAATCATTCAGCAAGTTAATCTAAAAATTTTAAAAGAATTGAATTTAAGTATGAATGCCTCTCAGATCTATTGAATTTGAAAACACATCATCATCAAAAATTATAACTACTGTATTACATTATAAACTGGGGATGTTTATGTAAAATTCATAATTAGTCAAATTTATAAAATGAATTTATTACCACTAAAATATAGGCCAAATTAAAAATAGACTATTTAAAATGACATTTATATCAAAAAGTTTATATTGATACAGCCAAAATAAAACATATAGAGGAATGTTGGGAATTTTATCTGAAAACATGGAACATCATAATCTCAGATTAGAAAATACTGACAGCAAGAGTAGATATAAAATTTTAATGTTATTCTAGCAATTACTATCAATTCATTTATGCTTTCTGTGCAATCTATTCATGCATGTTGGAAAATTTGTTAATATTCTCGAATCATGGCATATCAATAATTATTCCTTTAAATTTGTAGAATGTATAGATTTAATCATACATAATGGGATTATTAATCAAGTCCAAATATTTTCATTTCATTGGTTGTTAGTTGATGAAAGTACAATGTTTCAATAGATAAAATAATAATAATGCATATATACTAATCAAAATTTGAATCCAGTTGTCAGAGAAAATTTGCCACCATTATTGACCTTACTCCATGTGATAACCATAGGGATAAGAAAAGTTTTATAGAGAGAATAACCTTGATTTACTAAAATGGTTATGTTTATTTCTGTAATGTTGGAAAAAACAAATGATGTGGCTGCTTGTGTGTGAGATGATTTTTCATATTTACTTTAAGAGTACTGCAATATATGATGCATAAAACAGGTTTGATTTATTAAGGATATTGAAATCCTGTTATATACAATGTTTATTAGGTCATCCCAATGAAAAATGTTAAAAAATTGACCAACATTTAAATATTGACGTTATATAATTCAGACCATTAAATGTAATAAGATAAAATATTTAGTTATTTTATACTATGTTCCATGGAAAAAATTTATGTTTATAAGTTACTTCTCAGAACTAGTTGAAGAATTCAATGACCCAATAAATAAATATTATTTAAAAAACCCTCAAAAACCTACAATTTTGAATCGCATGTGCAATTCTTCAAAATGTTTTTGTGGAATTATTAGCATTAAACAAACTTTGAAAAAGACTGATTTATTCTTAGTGGAAGACAACCAATTTGCATAGACAAAAATTAATAATCTAAGAGCACCATAATGAAATAATATCTGCTGGAGTATAGGCTGTTAATCACTTTTAGATCCCAATGATTATGTAGATATTTCATGAATATTTAAATTCATTCAACTGCTTTGTAATTATTTAGATACTAGATTTCGAGAGGAGATAGAAAGAACTGGAATCCCTGGGATATTTTTGTAATGAAAAAACAATTTAAACATAAGGCATGGAGAAGATAGTCTAAAATGTTTATTTTAAAATTTGAATCTATAATAAAAAATAATGACAAAAGTTATATTAGCTTAGCTACAATTTTAGAACAACATGGTAATTTAAAATTGTTAGTAAATGAAAGATGTAAAATTGAAGTAATCAAGTCATTTTATAATTTAGCTACATGTGTCTTAAAAGACCAATAATATAAAGAACTTTCAGTACTCTTTGATAAGTGTGCAATTTCTCGAGCTTTCAGCATGAATTGTAAATATCGTATAAGTTTAATATAAGCAATAAAATCAAAATTCTGTGATGAACTCGATAACTGAACATTTGGATAATTCAATACAAATGAAGCACTATATGTTATCAGAAAAGCAGATAAACTTAGACAAATTTTATAAACTGTGGATAAATCATAAACAACAATGTGAAAAAATAAATAACAAATTATTATTATTAAGTTTTTTTGCCATGTGTCATAGCATCAGCCGGGAAGTGAACCCACTTACCCGGGACAACTGCTTGTAAGACAGCTGTGCTGACACCTCAACCACCAATGCTTGACAAGTTTTGTTATTATTTTTAAATTATATTCTATGATATTTTATTATATATAAACTATTTTATATATAAACATAGAAATAAATGCTAATTTTTGACACTTTTGGCCACACGGTTGGTTTAGTTTTCTGAGTTCATATTTTTAGCTGCGAGATAGTCAACTCTTAAAAGACCCAATAGTTAGAATCACATTGTAGTCATTTTGCTGAAAATTATGTTCAATTTGCAATACATTTACAGGTTGTTGAAAATAGTGTGTTTGTGCATGTACTGATAAAACCGTACTCTTTAAACACACACTTAAGATTTTAATAACCTTCTTAATATTTAGGTTTTACATTTATAAGAAATGTTGTCTTTGTAAGGACAAGTCAATAAAATTAATGAAGAAATTTTCTGCTTTTTTAAAAAAAAATACTGATAAACTGTATTAGTCCTTTTTGTATTTTAATGCTCATTTTTTCTTTGCCCTTCCCTAGTGGCCATTTGGGTTATATTTATAACACTTTATTTTAATGATGACCTCTTCAGTAGACTGACATGATTTTTATACATGTACACACTTGATTTTATTATTCAAACCTTTATTTTATTTTAGAATTCAATAAAATGGGCTTAATATAAGTTTACATAAAAACATCCTAAAAATCTTATTTTAATTTTGTAAATATGAAAAAAAAATTCATATAAAAAACAATTATTTTTTGATATTGAATGATTATCATAATTCCCATGGAAAAAAAAGTTAATGAAATATTTGTTAATTAAATTTTGTTTGTAAACACTAATAAATTAACGTTAAATCATTTTAAGTAAAATTTAACTAGTATTTATAATTACTAAAATATCACAATTTTTATATTAAGTTAAACCAACTGTTCGGTTACAAATTATTTCTTTAAGCTGTATTTTAAAAAGAAAATGTATTTAACTAGAATAAAACTGTAACTATGTATACATTTATTTTTAATAATCAAAAAACCAAGTCATATATAACGTGACATTACTTTTATAAGCTTGTAATTACAAAAATGCAATACAGAGGGCGTACCGATAGCTCAAACAAGCTATTAATTAATAAGTGCAGTATGAGAAAATATTTAAAATGTCTCTCCAGAACCTTCCCATCTCCAGACCAACTGGTTTTGAGCTTATGGCTAATGTCAGTGAAGAGCTAGAATATTTAGACACTAGATCTAAAATATCAACTCAAAACTCAGCACTTATTTCATACATAATATTTAAATATTATCCAATATTCCTATTGGCAAACTGAATTAAAGTTTCAAACTTTTGATTGGTCAATTCAAAAATCAGCTGTAAAATATATTTATCTTTATAATTAGTTTTAGTTACTAAAATGCAAATTAATAATTTGTTTAGATTAATAAAGTAAACAAAAGTTTTTTAAAAAGATAAATTTCTATTTATAATTGGTGAAAATAATTTATAGCTTTAAACATAAAACATATGTTTATCATCCAATTATAAACTGCAGTCAAACATAATGTTTGCCTTTTTAAAAGAACATGAATCCAGCATGACTTTTGCATTTACTTACATCAAAAGCATACATGCAAAAGTCATGCTTGTTTCTTTCTCTTTTAGAAAGGCAGACATTACTTTTATTCAATGTACTTCTATAATACTAAATGATATTTACTTCACTTTTCTTTACTTATTGTAATGATTACAAACTTATACATATAGTTTATTTATTATTCATGTTCAAAATATTGGATCAAGAATATATATGAAGATTATGAAAAGGTTACATAGTAAACAGGTCACTTTCTGGGAAATAAATAATATAAAAACAATTATAAAGGTACAATAAATATTGTTGTATAACAATATTGAAAGTGCTACCAATAGAAAACAGATAGAAATAATAAAAATCAGAAATTATTTAGATTAATGTATTTTTATTAAAAAAAGTGGAAATTTATGCAAATTAGCTTTTATTTGGGACATTATTGTTAAAAAAACTTTAATGTAAATAATTTCTAATTTTTATTATTTCTACTTGTTTTCAATTGATAAAACATTCAACCTTGTTATATGTCAATGTTTACAGTGCTTTCACAACTGTGTTTGTAATATTTATTATGCAACTGATGGCCTTTGTGACTGAGTTAAAAATATTGGTATATAATTTTGATACCATAAATTATATATGGATAAACTCATATAATATGAGGGAGTACTCAAAAATAACTGGAATTATTTTCTGGAAAACATGTCTGTTGTAAGTACATGTTTCTATCATTAGATCACATTTGTTGTTACCCTTCTGCATTAATCAAAAAATGCCATTATTGTGTGAAAATGTGGTGCCATGTAGCATGGTTTTGTGTAAAATATGTTTCATGTATTTGCCAATTTTTGTAATGGCTGAAAAATTGAAACAATGTGAAATTCTGTTTTCTTTTAGGAAGGAGATAGGGAAATCTGTTGTGATGCTTGAGGCAGCTTACAAGCAAGCTGATATAAAAATGTCATGTTTATGAGTAATTTAATGGACATGTCAAATTTATCATATTCCAAAAAGCATGATGGGTGAATTCCAGTGTTATGATGATGCTGTTTTTTTAATGCAAACAACAATTTTCATTCAGAATTTGTCCATAATCACCATGCATTTGAAACCTACAAGTTCAGAAAAGTTTGCATGGTATGTTAAAACATAAATGCCCTGTTTTATAGTAAATGAGAAGTGGAAGGTTCTCCATGACAATGCATAAGTGCATGAAATCTTTTGAATGTGAAACAGTTTTAATTAAATTCAACATGACCAACCATAACTATCAGCCATATTTACTTGATTTCACTCCACACAACTTCTTTTATTTCCTCAAATGAAAAAATGCCCAAATCGTTTTTGGGAACTTACAAATGGTAAAGAATAAAATGAAATGGGCATTAAAAGGCATCACATTGCAAGAATTTCCATACTACTTTAAAAAAAAAAAATTTAGATCAGTACATTGCATTAAAGATTATACTTTGAACAGGATTAAAATCATAACACCTAAAGAATATTTAATTTTTTTTTTTTTTACAAAATTTCTGTTATTTTTGGGTCACTCCTCATACATCATTTATATCTATAGCCTATGAAAATCTATATTCCTAATATATAGTTAAATTAAATATTTTTACGGATTTAATATGATGTAAACAATTAAAATTAAGGGATCATATCTATGTAAATAACATGACATAATGTTATCTCCGATGTTGCTAGGAAACCATAAATTACTATTTGACAATCCTAAGGCTAAACAACTTTTCTCTATTAACTTGCAATATTTCTTTTGTTTTGAGTTTATTCAGCTATGGTCATGAGAGTATTTTAGTAAAATTTTGTTTTTTAGCTGATATTTTAATGCTATATATATATATATGAAAACATTATAAAAATATATAAATTAATAAACTAAAGTCCAATCACTTGTCCGTATTAATATTTTAACCAGATTACCAGTTTTCATCAAAAAATACATTTAAATGATGCTACTTAAAAAATAAACTAAAGTTATTTCCATATCTGCTAAAGTATAATTAATTGTTTTATAGAGAGTTTAAGAAATGATAATCTATTATTATAGACATTTTATTTATTTTCTTCCAAAAACAAACAAACAAAAAAACCCTTTAACTGTTTTATCAAAACTTTACAAAAACTTTTGAAATAATACTTTTAAAGAGCTAATTTTTGAATATCATCATTTAGATGTATATTCTGATAAAAATAAGTAAGTCCTTGGTTGAAATTTTGAAATAGTTGTTTAGATAATTTATTACATATATATATATATAATGCAAAAAATATATTCATTATCTATTAAACTTTCTTATTTTAAGTTGTCATTGCTAATCAAAATTATATAATTTTAATGTTATTTAAATACTGACTAACATATTATTCTATATAAAAATTGAATAATGAGATCACTATTTGATACATGTAGTCAGTCATTTGTGCATAAAAGTTAGTAAATTTAATTTAATTCTATAAGTAATGTTAATACAACAAAATGATTAAATTTTATTTGACAGTTTAACAAATAATTTGCTAAGTATGGTTTTCAATTCAGGGGCTCATAACTGTAACACTTAAATATCCTTTGTTAAACTGGTGTTATTATTTGAAAAAAAAAATCACATTAATATTCACTGGTTAATATGTAAATTTCTAATTTGCATATTCCACTTCTGGCCTAAGGCTATAAAAAAGTCTTTTTTTTTTTTGTTGTTTACTGCATGATTGCTATTAGTGTTAAACAATGCCTCTTTAAATTTTTTTTTCCGGTTGTTCCATTCAGCACATACTATTTTGATATTCCATGAATTGAAATCATTCCATATTCCATTTAAACCTCCAGAAACCCTGACTACACATTATGATCTTTTTTGTGTATTGATGTTAAGCCAGCCTACTGGAACTATAGCGGTAGTATTCTTACACAACAAAAGAACTCAATGTGAAATCAGTATTTCTGGAGCATTAAATAGAATCTAGTCATGATTTTGGTTCACAGAATACATAAAATTGTATACGCTGAGTGCAATGACAATGACAGGTAAAGAAAGTTTAAAGAACTATGGTTTATCACGAAAAGCATCCACATGATAAACAAAAAAAAGACACTTCTATAGCCTTGTTCCGGAAGTGGAATATGTAAATTACGAATTTACATATTAACCAGTGATTATTAATACTGTGATTTTTCCAAATAATAATAACAGTTTAGCCTATAAGTTTGAACACTATAATTATAATTTCTAAATCGAAAGCTCTTGCTCAGCGAATTATTTGTTAAACTGTCAAATAAAATGTAAACTTTTTTTGGGGGGAGGGGAGACGTAATAACGTTACTTATAGAATTATATAGCTAAAAAACGAAACAAAATTTGATAAAGTTAAATTTAATTTAAAATATACTTTTCATAGATTCGTTAATACAACATTAATGTCAGACCATTTTTCTTTCAATATTTTTTTCTGAAAGTATTCTTTCTATATTGATATTGAACCAAATTGTCAAGCATTGGTGGTTGAGAGGCCAGCGACAGCAACTTTACAAGCAGTTGTTCCGGGTTAGCGGGTTCGCTTCCCGGCTGATGCCATGACACATGAGAAAATAACTGCTAATAATTGCAAATTTTTTTGACTATACATATACATATAAAAATATACAAACCATTATACAATTACAAATATCCAGTAACGCCCTCTGTTTAAAGCACTATATCTCAATAATAGCAAACCGTAAAATGATATCATTTTACGGTTTGCTATTATTGAGATATAGTGCTTTAAACAGAGGGCGTTACTGGATATTTGTAATTGTATAATGGTTTGTATATTTTCTATAATTATTTCAGTTAGTGTTAACAGTAACTTACTTTTCAAATATACATATAAGTATATTAATATTTTTTAAAATATATATATATAACAGAATTTAAAATCATTCTAACACATATAAAAGAAAATTTAAATAAACTACGGATTTAGAGATATGTATTATTTTAATTGTAAAATTACTGTTTTTAATTGTGATTTTATTTCTCACTACATGTTATTTTTGTTGAATAATATAATACAGATTCAAATGTCATGTGGTTTTAAGGCTTCTATGTATTAAATTAATTTTGAGACTGCTATTTCTATTTAATAAATTCCCAGAAGTATTACTTTATTTATTTATTTTTTGCAAAAATAATAATCTGGTTAAATAATTAATGTAACGATTGAATTTATTGCATTTTGAAATAGAGTTTTGTATGCCATTCTATGTTTCAAATTGATCATATTAAAAATATTTACTACATTAACTTTCTTTAAAATCAATACTTAATTATTTGTTTATTAGATAAATGATGTTTGTTTTTTTTTCCTTTTAGGGTGGGTGTGTTTATTTTATTAGTAAAATAATACTAGAATTGCCTACAATATTTTCTTTAGCAAAAAGTATTATATAATTAAAAAAATATTAAATTTGAGTAAAATAGAAATAATTAGATAATGATCTTAATAATTTTTTTCATATGTCATAACATGGCTAGGAGACAAACCCGCAACAACCGTCTTCAACCAATTGCTTGCTTGCAAGGCAGCTGTGATGACTTCTCGGCTAACAACGCATGACAAATGATCTTAATAAAGTGACTTATGTTCCAAATTTGAATCAAAACCTACATGTATAGAATCACTAAAATAAATAATTAAAAGTTTTTAAAAAATGTTTCTTACAAAATTTCATAATTTAAATTTTCAATAAATATTAATATAAATGAATCCAAAAATGTCCACAGTTATTGTCGATTAGTGCCTGCTCACTGCCTGATGTCCCTGTTACTAGTCAAAAAGCAATAGATATAACATTACTGGGCTGATTTACATTTTTTTTTACACTACTACATGTCAGCGTGTAGTGCTGGAATTCGCAGGGAGAGGGATCTGATGTCTTTGCCAATCCAAAGGATCTTCCATCACATGCAAGACAATATTTAAAACATCCATCTCAGTATATAGAGCTGGAATTGGCAGGGAGGGGATCCGATGGTTTTTCTGATCTTAAGGATCGTCCATCACAACATACACAATATTTTTAAAAACAAAATTATTTAATAAAATTTTTGTCTAACATTATTAAAAAGAATTAATGATACACTATTGAAATTTACCAGAATTCTAATTAGAAAATATAAACAATTCTACTTTGAATGAGGTAGTGATGTATTTAAAGAAGTTAACAACTACAAATATCTTGGGCAGATTATACAGATGCAAACTTAATGTATGAAAATAGTATTATAATTAAACAGGAATGGAATACATTGAAAACAACTTAATATTAAAAGAGAATGTGCAAATATAAAAGATTTTTAATAAATGTATTGGTCTCTTTCTAGGTCTTAAACATTCTCTAAAAATCCAGTTTATGGTTTCAACAATCAATATATTACTTTTGCTTCTAACAAAATATTTAACCCAGGTCCATTTCTTTCTTTTAATTCTTTCAATGGTGTTAGTAATACCTGTTTGTTTGTTTATGATCTATTCTTGTTATCACTTACATATTTTTATCTATACTATGTTGAGTGGTCTGAAGTTCTGTAATGCTTTTTTGTTATGTATCTGAGTCAAATGTCCATAACTAATAACTGATAAAACAATTAATTTCTAACAAAACAATTGGCTGTAGATAAAAATGGATTCACTTTTTCATCTGTTTTGGATTTAGAATTTGATGTTGTGAGACTTGCATTAAATGTAGATTATGTGGTCAGTTCAACATTCTCTTTCTCTGTTTCTCTCTCTCTACCTTTGATTTCTCTTGGAGGTTTTAAAGCAACCAACCTGGGAAAATTCCTGGTCCACTCCATACATTCTTGTCATTGCAGCTTCTATTTACTATATGATTATTCATAAAACATACAAAACTATGGATGGTCTTCTCAACCAACATGCTTTATCCAATGTGGTAAGTTTATTGGCTCTTTACCTCTGAGTTTAAGATGAAGAAATATGATGATCTTTCTTTTTACTTGCTTGAAAAGAGAGAGTCTGTGTGAATTAATTTATTTTTCTAATAGATGTATACAATTATGACAGACAAAAATAAATTATGGTCCTTATTCTGAAGAGGCTATAAAGTCATCAGCCAAAGCAGTTATTGGTGGCTGAAGGCAGACAGGCTATGAATTCCATGATTGTAGGCCCAGGCTATCATTTGATCGTGACTTTTTTTAGGTACTTACAAACTGCAGATCACTTTCAAGTGAAGACAGATTGCAAGGATTGGAAAAACAGTCTCATATTAAGTGGGACATTATTGGACATTGTGGATTTAAAAAATGGTGAAGAGACTATTGATTTTAAAACTGAACATGTACTCTACTACAACAGCACAAATGGAGTAGGATTCATTGTAAATAAAAAGTAAAAGAACAACATTGTAGAGACTGGTGGTGTAGCAGTGGCAAGATTAGTTATTCAACTTAATAGCAGATATCAAAGGCAAATAATTCAGGTTTGTGCTTCAACAAGTTCTAATGATGATGGTAGAAGATTGTTATATGGATGTACAAACGTTTTTGATGAGACTAAATCATATTTTAAAATTGGTAAGGGAGATTTCACTGCTAGAGTTTGTAAACAAATGAAAGATGAAAGTGTTATAGGTAAATTTAGTTATAGTAATAAAAATGAGAGGACGAAGACTTGTGGAGTTTGTATAAAAAGAAAAACTTTATATTATGAATTTTTTTTTGTGAAAAATGTTAAAAGGAAATAGACATGGAAACATCCAAATGAAGGTACAATAGAATTGGAATATATTTTGACTAACACAAAATACATATTTTGAGATTGTAATGTCCTTAAAAAATTCAACACAGGAAGTGATCATTGATTAGTAATATGTAAAATACTTGTTAATACAAAACTAGAGAGACAAAAATTTTTAAGAAAAACAATATTTACATTTGATATTTCTAATGTACAGAAACATTCTAATGTATTTAAATCAGATGTCATGTGACATATATATATATATATATGTTAATTCTAATATTTTCAAGGATAAAAGATGTCATATTATTATTACTATTTGCAGCTATTCCGTGTAGTGAAAAAGCTAAATGCTGATGTTTCAGTACAACATCAAGTACCTTCCTCAGAGCGTCCTCTTTCTCAAATCATAAGAATGCATGTTAGATTTAAAACCGTTTTTATCATTTTCTTTCTCCTCATATTTAAATTCTATTGGTTGAGAAGTTTTAAAATTTATTTTCTCTTCCAATAGCTTCTTCCAAATGTTGTTAATCTTCTTTAATTCACACCTTTCATTTATGCTCTTGGGCCTTTTAAAAATCTCTATAGCTTCTCTTAGCAATCTCTGGTCATATTGTTCAATTTTTGCTAAAATATTTGTTTTTTCAAAATTGATATCATGATTTGTTAATTTTATATGAGAATAAATAGCTGATGAATTGGATTTTTCTCTCACTGCCAGAATGTGTTCTTCCTTTCTAATATTTATTCTACGATTAGTCTGTCCTATATATGTATGTATGTAGGGTCTGTCCACATACATATATAGGACAGACTAATCGTAGAATAAATATTAGAAAGGAAGAACACATTCTGGCAGTGAGAGAAAAATCCAATTCATCAGCTATTTATTCTCAAATTAAATTAACAAATCATGATATCAATTTTGAAAAAACAAATATTTTAGCAAAAATTGAACAATATGACCAGAGATTGCTAAGAGAAGCTATAGAGATTTTTAGAAGGCCCAAGAGCATAAATGAAAGGTGTAAATTAAAGAAGATTAACAACATTTGGAAGAAGCTATTGGAAGAGAAAATAAATTTTAAAACTTCTCAACCAATAGAATTTAAATATGAGGAGAAAGAAAACGATAAAAACGGTTTTAAATCTCACGTGCATTCTTATGATTTGAGAAAGAGGATGCTCTGAGGAAGGTACTTGATATTGTAGAGAAACATCAGCATTTAGCTTTTTCACTACACGGAATATCCTGCAAATAGTAATAATAATATGACATATATATATATCTTGTATTTACAAATATGTAAAATTAAGAGAGTGCGAATAAACTCTGAACAAGCTTTTTTTAATTTTTTTATAATAAATGATATTACAAGTGAAGGCATTAAATCATCTTTATCTATGATGGTTTTTGTTGGTAGCATTTACCATAAAATTTTTGTAAAAAAAAGCTTGTTTAGGCTTGTTAGCACACTTTTAATTATATATATATATATATATATATATAATATATATATATTTTTTTTTTTTTATATATATATATATATATATTATATATATTAATGGATTGAAAAATAAAATAAAAGATCTTTTATTAAACAGGAATATATATATATTCACATGTGTGTTGAATAACAAAGATGCATGCATATTTTATTTATATACTTATTCTAACTGTATTTTTTTTCTGTTAATATTGCAGCAATTATTTAATTAAAATTGAAAATGTCTTCTTTTGGCTTTAAGTATGTCCAATGTGTACAATTTACATATGTCTAATATTTTCGTGATAACCAGGCTCTTTCAGAAACTTTCTTTTGCTTGTTAAAAGAATGTTATATAAAATTTTTACAAAGAAGTAAAATAGGTCTTTGAAAAAAGAATATTAGTCAACCCAAATGTCAAACAAGTAAATTTATATATTATAAATATCATCATCATCATATTCAACCATTATTTATCCACTACTATATAAATGTTTGAGAAGGTCTGATATATGTTTTCTGATATCTAGCCTCATTTCTCCATATAACATAAGCAAAGTTCCATAATTAATATACCTACCTCATATGCAATATTTTTCTAGGTCTTTTACAAACTTTAGGGATTCAGCTTGAGATTTTAACTGTCCATCCAACCCAGATCCATTACAGTCTGTTAGTTCTTACAATGATGTTAGTAATGCCCATTTATTCCATTACCCATGAATTTTATTTTCAAACTCTTCTTTAACTCCTTAGAAACATTTCTCCATACTGCATTAAATGACTTGAAGTCTTTGTATTGTCCAATGCTTTGATCCATAAGTAAGATACATTTATTTAAAACATACCTTTTCAAAAATATAGGCGTAACACTGCATCCAAATTGAATTCCATGATTATTTTTATCAATTGTGATTTTGTCTGTATTAATAATCTGACCAAAGTATATCTAATTATTAACTTTTTCTAATTTATCATTATCAATATCTATATTCTTCTAAGAAAATTCATTTTACATTAATTTAATCTTTTTAACATTTATCTTTCATCCTAATTTTTCACTTTCATCTGATAACGGAGACTTTCCTGAATGTCAGAAGCATTATTTGCAAAAGTAATCACAACATTTGAAAAATATAGGTAATTTGAATAATCTCCATTGCTTTTACTCTCTTAGATTTTCATTTTAATACACAAAATATTTTTTGCAAAAAAGTTGTTGAGATATGAAGTAAACCTCTTATTCATTCTTTTCAGTATTAATTATCCTATTATTACTATGTAATCTAATCATTGCCATTGCATTTTGATACATTTTATTCTGGATATAACAATATTCTGAGTCTTTCTGATGATCCAATGCTTTAATGATTATAAAAATGCTATAATCTACTAATCCAAAGAGTAATGACAATTCAAATTCATTGGCTTTTTTTTATAACTTCTCTCAATTTTTGAATACAATCTACAGTGTTAAATCATTTTAAAGTCAGCTTGTTCTTTTGCTTGATTAAAATCCAAAGTTTACTATAGATAAATTGTATCAGTATTGTGCTGTGATGTACTGTGGTTTCTTCTTAAACGAAGTCAAGAATATATCAGCAATTATACTCAGATAAACCTGTTAGCCACTTTATTTTCCATTCCCCACTCTATTTTTTCCCATATTCCACTCCATCCCATTTCCACAACATAATCTTTGTCAACTCTATAGCCTTTATATTTAAATACCCCTTATCTTTTCCCAAACCCAGCATAAAAACCAATAATTCACTTTCTGTATAATCACTTTTTTCATATTTATTCTTCCATAATTTCATTATATGTAATGTTTCTGTTTTCAAGCATTTACATTCAATTAACAAATGCCTAAAATTTTCTATTCCTTCCTTACATAATTTATAAAATAAATCACCCATATTTTTCCATTTACATGTATATTCTCTTGTAGCTAAAGATCCTGTTCGAGCCTTAAACAATAAACTACTTTCCTTACTATTATTATATATTATCTCGCACCTAATATTCTATTTATTTCTATATATATTCAAACACTTTTTACTCTCCATACTAGTTGTCCATTTCTCTAACTCCCTATTCTTTATTAATAAATCTATTCTTTTATCCCATTCCTTACCACTACAACACTCAACAATCCTCCTAACACAATCATCCCATCTTTTGTACAAATATACTGATATAAATTCTTTATCCAAATCTTTTGCATACTGCATTACCTTTCTCACCCATCTGTTACCCACCCTTTACTCATAAACCAAATAAATACTAATTTGGCTATTCTTTTATTATTCATAAACTGCAATCTACCAAACATTTTCATTTTACTTTTTGCATCTCTCATATGAAAACTTGACGATCCCATTTTTTTTTTGAATTGCCACCATAGCTGTTCATACATCTGCATCCAATGCATGTTTTCCTACTTCCTTTGCACTTTTTCTAAATAATCTAATACCCCTTTATTAACATATAATGCATCATTACCATATATTTATTATATGAAAACACTGTTAATTTCTTTATCAATCCCTTTCTTTTCTTTATTTATCATTTTTTTCTCCCATTCATCCAAATAATATTTCCGATTACTTAAAATAATTCCCAGATAACTATATCTATTCACCATACTTAACTTAATATCTCCAATAAAAATTCTACATCTTTTTTTTCTCCAGTATTAATCATCATTATATTTGATTTTTCTTTACTAACTTTAATCCCCATTTCTTTACCCACCCTTCCACATATCATCAGCATAACTTCAATATCTCCCTCTTCTTTCTGCACACAAAAAAATATCATCCGCAAAAAAAAGACCCAGCAAAATATATACTCCCTTACCACCTATTAACGCTATCTCTATCTCTCTTCCTAATCTTTCTATTGCTCTTTCCATTTCACTTAAATATAACACAAACAAAATAGGTGACATAGGGCATCCTTGCCTTAGTCCCACCCCATTTATTAATAATATCCACTAAAGCTTCATCCAGTCCCAAATTTGCTAAACTTATCCATAATCTATTTTTATTTATTCTATCATATGCCTTCTCTATACCTATAAAACTTATATATAATTGTTTATCTGAATTTCTACTCATATCCATAAGTTGAGGTTTTGATGAACTGGATTAAGAAGGGCTGGCCTAAAACTACATCTAGCTATGTGGCTGTGAGGTTTTGGTCAAATAGAGAGCAACTACATATAAACTATCTCCTATATGCCTATCTAATCTAAAACTTCCTTGCATTTCCCTCACTACATTATTCCCTTCCATCCATTTTACAACTCTTCTAGCCACCATATATGAGAAAACTTTATATAAAACTGATCTACCACTATCTGTCTATAATTATTTAATTTTCTATGATCCTTACCTTTTCCTTTAAATAATAATCATACTCTTGTATTACTCCAACTACTGGGAAAAACTCTATTGTGTGCTATCTTATTAAAACAGGGTTATAACTTTACTTTGTCCCTATATCATAAATTTATTACCATCTTTGCTGCCCATCCATCTAAACCTATTTATTGCCTTTCCACTTTTCAATTTCGTCTCTACCTCATTTAGTTTATTTTTTATAAACATCATATCCCCATTACTATATACTTTCATGTTTCTATCACTCTATCCTTCACATATAAACAATTTTTTTATATTCATTAAATATTTATTTAAGATTTTCTCTAAACTTCTCTAGACCTACACTCTATACCCTCATCATCTAGTAATATTATTTCTCTCTCCCCTGCATTTCTCCTTTTAATGTAATTCCAGAATGTCTTACTCCCATCTCTTCCACATTTATTAATATTCTCCAACAATTTACTATTCAATTTCATTATCTTTCTATAATTATTTATTTTAATCAACTTCTTTTTTAAGTACTTTTCCCATTTAGCATTAATATCTTTTTCACTTTCCTTGTTCTTAATAGCACACTTATATTCTCTGCATGCTTTTTTCTCTCTTTTACACTTTTACTAATTCATATTTTTTATTTCTTTTATTCTTCTGAATATTCTCACCTAAAACCTTATTTTCCCACTTATTCTACTTCTTTACATCAGTTCTTATACTCATCCCCAACAAACACTTCCATGATTTCTTCAACTTATATTTTATACTCTTCCAACTTAATTTTATCATTTACTCTCCATCCTCATCTTTCATTATTATTTCTACTTTTATTTCTATTCTCCATCACATTACTAAACATTTTAATTTCAATGAAGTTACAATCACTAGTGCATATTTTTTCTTCATTATCAAACACCTTAATTTTTCATATTTTATTTATTCCCATTACCAGTAGTCATTCACTCTGACAGTGGTTCCACCTAGTGCAATTCATAGTAATCAATGGATGCAAGAAGATTTGTGCATAAAATCACTATACAAATGAATTAGCTTGGATTAAAAACATTCTATTTTCATTTTGTTTTCTTAGTCTTAGAGTTAACTACACAAGGTAAAGTCTAACTTCTGGAAGTTTACTTTAGACTCCATGTTCTAGGTGTAGTGCTATTAAATCTAAGGCCATGATTCAGAAATTAGTTATGGAAATATTGGATGAGTGGTGCTAAATGGATTTTGACCCAAAAATCATCTAACATTTATTGATTACTATAGCTTGCACTGGGTGGTACTACTATATGGAAAGAGGGACTAATAGTTTAGCAGATTTTGTAAGCATAATAAATGGTGACCATGTAATGTTTTAGTAGTAGATGAACTGTAATTAAATTGGAAAAAAATGTATAGAAGTGATAAAAAACTAATAGGTCTGTAATTTATAATATTATAATATTAGCGATTAAGCCAATGCACATGTGCTTTAAAGATAAATTATAAATAAATACTAAAGATGCTAAAGTTTGCAATTTTAAACTTTTTTGTCTCAATAATTTCAATCTCTGTCATCAAATGCAATATTTTGTGTCTATATAAATATATTAAACCATAAAGAAACATGATTCTACCTTTATTGTTAAAAGTATATTGCCTTGACAACAGTTTGTGATTGTTGATTTTTATTACAATTGTTTAATACTTATATAAGGCTAAAACCTTAGTACATGTGCCTTGAGTGCTTAATTTTAATAAGAGAAACCTCTACAAATCATAATGCAAGATTCAATGACCCTCTTAACTCTGAACTTATTTTCTTATTATATAGACAAATCTAAAGCATATTGGTTTTAGCATTATCTAAGTATTATGAGATGACATCGCGCTTAATAAGAATTAATATTTACAATTGTTTAAGTTTTGAGTGATTTTTAATGACTATTTATAAATATAATTAGCCTTGAACATTATTACACTCATTTTTTTAGAATACTTTGGATTCAATCTGAAAATTGTAATTGCAGTTTGTAATATTATATTTGACTGTTTCTTAGTCCGCATTCAGAACAGGTTATATTTGCCTGTTTAAAGAGATTTATTTAAACTTCTTTGTATCAATAATTTCAAATTCTGATCATGTTGCAATATTTAATGTCTATATCAATATATTGGACCATAAATAAAGATGATTCCATCTTTATTGTTAAAGAGAAATTGCCTCGGCAATGGTATGAGATGATTATTATTATTATTATTATTATTATTATTATTATTATTATTATTATTATTATTATTATTATTATTATTATTATTATTATTATTATTATTATTATTATTATTATTATTATTATTATTATTATTATTATTATTATTATTATTATTATTATTATTATTATTATTATTATTATTATTATTATTATTATTATTAGTAGTAGTAGTAGTAGTAGTAGTAGTACTACTACTACTACTACTACTACTACTACTACTACTATACTACTACTACTATTATTATTATTATTATTATTATTATTATTATTATTATTATTATTATTATTATTATTATTATTATTATTATTATTATTGGGTTTGTCTAATTGATGATGGGTTTTTAATGATTACTTATAAACCCATTTAGCCTTGAACATTATTACACTTATAAATACATATATAATGAATATTTTCATAGATTTTAATTTTCTTAACAATATAAATTATAAGATTTTATCTACGTTAATAGAGATAACTTTCTATCTTTTGATGTTATCAGAAAAACATCAATTACTAATTGGAAGACCTGAGGCTAAACAAGGATTCTCTATTATCTTATATAATAGAATTTTTGTTCTAAGTTTAGATGAAGTAAAATGAGATCTTATTCTATTTCAAACCCATGCTGGTATAATAATTTAAACTAAAACAGCTTATTTTTATAAGTAAATATTTTATTTTACATATATAACTCTCTGGAAAAAATGAATTGCAATTTGAAGGATGTTATGGGAATATTTTAAATTTCTGCATTATCTTATCCACAAAAATATCTGTCCAGATTTGAATTCTTATAACAACTTGGATTTGAAGTAGAACAGGATCTCCTCATACTTCAACTAAAGCTAAGACAAAAAATATAGATTAATAGCAGAAAGCTTGTTTAACTTCAGATTTGTCAACTTGTAATTGATGTTTTCTGTCAATATTACAAGGTTAAAAGTTATCTCTGTTTACAAGGATATAATCTCTTAAATTTTATTGTTTATCATATATATATATATATATATATATATATATGTGTGTGTGTGTGTGTGTATGTGTGTGGATGTACAGTGTGCATATATAGAATTAATATTTTGCATAGTTAGAAGAAAGGTATTCATTGAAATGTATTTAAATAATCGAACATAAACTAAAGTATAAGTGAATACTTACTCAATAAATGTATAAATATAAGTTTTTGGTTGACTATTGTATATGATTTCAATCTTTCATGGAAATGTAGAAAATGACAAAAATATAAAAATGATTAATGTTTATTTTTTTAAATATTTATTTTTATTAATAACAATATTTTGTATTGTTAATAAACATATTGTACTAATAAACACATGCAAACACACCTTATATTACTAGTAGATTATATATTTTTACATATAAGTTTGCCATAGAAGTAAAATCACAATACATCTTTTTGTTTCAATTTTAATATCTTTGTATAAATGTTGTCCTAAAGATGTTAAAGAATGATAATAATTATTTATCTGTTTGAAAAATAAGAACAAAAAATTTCAATCAATTTTTAAAAGTTCTGTAAAACTATTGATTATTAAAATGTGTTATATATTTATTATTAAGATATTAATAAGTATGAAGATAATGAAATGAATCAGCATTAATTTAGAGTCACTGTTTCACTGCATTTAGACAAAATCTTACCTAATTGGGTTCAATGTTTTGGTGTCTTAAAAAAGGCCATTTTTTTCATTTCAGGTTTTGGCCACAAAGTTTAATTTCAGAAATATTATTAAGTGGCCAAATTAGTAAAGATGGCTACAATAAAGGGAAATATAGCTATGCAGCTATTATTATTAAAAATTATAATGATACCACATTACTTTTCACTGGAAAAAATCACCGAAGAAACTAAATAATTAGTATTATAAGTCGTAAAATGTTATTCTGCATATTAAAAAAGATCATACCAAATTTTAAGCTGGACTTTATGAGAAAGTGATTTTGTGAGAAAGCAGGTATCAAATGCTTTAAAAATGAATGTCATCCAATCTTTTGGTATTGTTTGTAAGTATCACTATAATGTGTGTATTGGAAAACGCTGTTTTTTTTTTAAATTACGAATTTAATTACTAACAACTTATTAGAATGTGTCTTACAATTTAAATATATATGAATTATATAATTTAAATGAATGGAGCAATAATTATGAATTTCTAAATCAATTAGATTTAAATTTATAAATGCATGTTACATATAGTAAAAATAAATGCATTTTAAAATATAATTAAAAATAATTATTTTGGTAGCTATTATAATGGCAGTATGTCGAGTGGAGTCATGTGACATATTTTGTGATATTTTATTGGGTTATAAAAATGTTTATCTAATAATAAGTATTACATATAAAGTACACCATAGCTTTCATGTGGAAACAAATTAATAATAGAATATGAGCAATCTGCTATCAAAGTAACATTCCATTTCAGTGGTGAATGACTGGATTCTATTTATTGTCTGATTGCAGAGTTGTTTTTACCAATTGATTGCTTATATTTTATGATTTTTTTAAAAGCATGATTATAATATAATTTACTTAGAATAACCTAAAAGTTATGATTATAAATATATATATAGATAAATATATACATTATCTCATATCAGTATAATAAAATCCATATATACATTATCTCATATCAGTATAATAAAATCCATATAAACATTGTATTATAATGTATTCAATATATATATATATATATATATATATATATATATATAATGTTTGATTGAATACAAGTATAATTTATATACCTATAGTTATGTAATTGTATAATAAATCTGAACACAAACTTTCAAATTCCTTTCCACTATCTAATCTATCTCATACACATGACCACATTCATGAGTAAAAGATATGTATTTCATGCTGAACACCCACTCATCAGTTGGTCCAGATCATATTCTCCCACACACATATATAATCAGTGCTATGTTTATATTAAGTTTGAAAATCTTTAAACATTAATGGAAAGGTTTAATCCATTCCATCCTCCAACTCAGTGGCATGTTTCAGCATAAAATACATCTATTGGAGATCATTTATGCATGTGTGTGGTCATATGTATCACATGTATGAGATACATTGGATAGATGAAAAGAGCTTGAAAGTCTGAATTCAATTCTATTATATATATATATTGTAACGATCCGGAGAAAGCGCTCGTTACAATATATATATATGTGTGTTAAAACGAAGATTTGCACAGGTTAAATATATAAAATACATATTTTGTGGGTTCATCCATGATAAAAACTTTTAATATAAATATAATGACATTTCGACTCAGTCACACAAGTCATACACAGAGTTATAAAAGGTAGAAAGACAGTTGTAGAGGCGCTACAATCACTGATTTGAATAAAACATTAAAATTCCACCAATAGCAAAAATGTTAAATTTAGGAATTTTTTTTTAAAAAAATATTTCCAAATAAGAGGAAGTTTGCATGTATCATCTCGCTTATTGATACAATCTGGCCTTTTAAGTATCTTAATGGCTTCTCTAATTTTGCACTGGTAGAGATTATCACATCTGGATATGATCCTGGTACTAGAAAAATCAATTTTATGACCTGAATCTATAGTATGGAGTGAGAGTGCTGATGATGATGAGTGTTGTTTAACTGCATTAGCATGCTCATCTCTCCTAACACTGATGCGACCATTACTCATACCTATGTAAGAAGCTTTACATATTTCACATGAGATTTGATATACACCATGAGATTGAAGAGGGATTGAATCCTTAGGTTTGGTTATTATATTCCTAAGGATTCAATCCCTCTTGAATCTCATGGTGTCTATAAAATCTCATGTAAAAATTGTAAAGCTTCTCACATAGGTATGAGTAATCGTCGCATCAGTGTTAGGAGAGATGAGCATGCTAATGCAGTTAAACAACACTCATCACCATCAGCACTCTCACTCCATATTATAGATTCAGGTCATAAAATTGATTTTTCTAGTACCAGGATCATATCCAGATGTGATAATCTCTACCAGTGCAAAATTAGAGAAGCCATTAAGATACTTAAAAGGCCAGATTGTATCAATAAGCGAGATGATACTTGCAAACTTCCTCCTATTTGGAAAGATTTTTTTAAAAAAACATTCCTAAATTTAACATTTTTGCTATTGGTGGAATTTTAATGTTTTATTCAAATCAGTGATTGTAGCGCCTCTACAACCATCTTTCTACCTTTTATAACTCTGTGGATGACTTGTGTGACCAGGTCGAAACATCAGTATATTTATATTAAAAGTTTTTAACACGGATGAACCTGCAAAATATGTATTTTATATATATTAAATTAATGATGGTTCAATGTAAATATGTAAATAAAGAAGTAAATCATCCGGAACCTAGGGATATAAATTAAAATTATTCTAAATATTGAACTATTCTTGGAGTTCTGATATTTATAAGTATCCTTTGTCAACATTGTTGATAATTTAGAAATAAATTAATATATTAGCCATATATGAGAGGGTATTCAAAAGTAATCAGAAATTTTACTTTGGTTTGGACACCTGTTGTAGTATATACTTCAGCTGTTACATACATTTTGCAGCAACCTTTCTGAAACAATCCATCTAATAACATTGTCATGGGAAGTCATTCTGCCATGCAGCATATTATTTTGTAAAGTGTATTTCATGTTTTTGTCAATTTTTACAATGATGGAAAAGTTAAACAATGTTAAATTCTGTTTTCATTTTGCAAAAAATGGCAGAAAAACCAGTTGTAATGCTTGAAACAAATTACAAGCAAGTTGATCTCATAAAAGCACAGGTTTATGAGTGGTTTAATTAAAATGTTAAATTCACTATGTCCCTGAAAAGCATGGCAAATGTAATTAAAAATCAAAACAATGCTGAAATTTTTTTGTCTTTTGATGCAATTGACATTTTCCCCATCAGATTTAGTTCTTAATGGTCTGTCATTTTATCTGAAAGTTCTGAAACATTTACATGATGTAATAAAATGTAAATTTCCCACTTTGTGACAAAGAAAAGAGTAAAATCTCATCCCCCTACAAAATATCATCTCTCAATGTTTTGAGTGTGAATCACTTTTAAAATAAATTCAGCATGACCCATCTATCGGCTATATTTATTTGATTATGCTTTGCACATATTATCAATTTGCAAGTGTTCATTCGACTCTGAAAAATTAAAAGCAAATTTAGACTAGTGTTTTGTATCAAACCACTAAATATCACATGACAACCATCCCTTATGCTTACACAATCTGTTTATACAGAGGCTAAACTATACAGTAGTGTCACTCAGTACATATCATAGTAATCAATATATTCAAAAAGGTTTGTGCATAAAACCCCCATATAGTGCCTACTCATCCAATATCCCCAAACTAGTTTATAATTTGTAGCTTTCATCAGTGAGAAGCCTTGGATCTGAGAGCATTGCACCTAGATCTTAGGATCAGTGAGGTGCCTTGTATCTGAGAGCACTGTGCTTATATCTTAGGATCCTAAGATTTAGGTGCAGTGTTCTCATACCCAAGGCTCCTCACTGATGAAATCCACAGCTGAAAACTAGTCTGGAGATATTGTGGTCAGCACTAGTTTGGGATTTTATGCACAAACCTTCTTACATCCATTGATTACAGTGGCTTGCACTGAGTGGTGCTACTATATGGAGACTTTAGCCTTTGTTTATTGTATCAAATGAATAGTAATTTGAAACAGATTAAGTTTATAACAGTTAATAATAAATAAACATTTTTTTATTATAAAATTCAACTTAATTTGGGTACTCCCTCATATATATAAAGTACTATTATAGGTAGGTGTACAACTTAAATATAGAGATAAGTATATTAAATAAATAATTAATTACAATGTTTTGGAGAAAAAAGGAATGGATTATTATAATCAGGCCATGCATTTCTAGAAATAAGTTAAATACAAAAAAAATAAATAAAAAGAAATAATTTTTAAATATATAATAGAACTAGGCATTGGATTTATCAGAAGTGGTGGTAATTAGGTGTAATATTTGCAACAATAATTGCAGGTTGATGTAATTTGACAAACGAACAAATAGAAGTTAATATTTTTTAACTTCAAGATAATTTATACATGCGGAAATAGATATGTTGATGAGTAATTATAAAGTAATGCTTTTAAGCAGTCTAGAATAATTATGGTTTGAACTGTTAAGAGTTAAAAAAACAGCTGTTTTGTTATCATTACTATGAATTTGTTATACTTTGCGATTTCATGAATATATTATAAATATCTGGATTAAATTACTGTATATCTATTATCATAGTGAAGTTCTGGAGAGTGTCACCGAGCTGTCTAAGTTTTCCAGTTTTAAAATGATTATCTTTAGCTCGGTGCAATGATAATTGGGCTTTAATATGATGTAGATTCGTACTGGGTTACAATTAAAAATGCATGTATTTTAAAATGATTTTTGAAGTGCACAATATTGTTTTTATTTATTTTGTTTTATAAAGAGTTTATTGACTGCTTATATTTATGAATTTTGATTTTATATAACATAAAAGTTTTTAAATTAATTAAAGTTAAAACAGAGATAAGATATCTATTGCATATACTTCCGCGAGGAATGATTTTAAAAAGGACCCTATTTCTTACATAAATTAATTTCTGGCTGATAAAAATTTTAAGTTTTAATTTTGTTTCACTTTCTAATTAATAATAATTGCATATCAGTTCACTGATAGGTAGATCTTTTATTTAAAACCATCATCATCATAATCGTCAGTTTTAATTAGTATTGATCTAATGCAAGACAAATAATCCAGTTTCTCCCATCCATAACCTCTCTTCATTATATCAGATCAGCCCATCTTTTTTATTTCATCTATCGAAGTTACAGTGATTGATTTTTCTTGGGATATAGTTTAAGACTTCAATTGGTATATAATATTATTACTTCTAGAAATATGTTCATCTCAGCACCATATTTCTGTAATCATATATTTCACTGTTATAATAGATAGCTGTCTGTTCTCTTGCTCAAATATTTCACTTTTAATTCTTTATTGTTATTCTCAATATACCTCTCTTGTTAATTTCTTGAGTTGTCGGAACATTCTCTATTTCTTTTCTTTAAAGCGTCTGATTAAAACAGATTAAGTTTTACTAATATTTAATTTTGTGATTATTACTTCAGATAAAGATATTAGTCTCAATGCGATTAAATTTTTCTAAACAATTGTAAATTTTAATAAAAATTTCAGTCAATTGCTTCATGTATATATATATGAAAAAGAAAAACAAGTTTTATATACGTAAAAACCTGCTATCGCTTGTATTAATGATCAATAGATGGAGCTTTACCAAGGTCTTGGTAAAGCTCCATCTATTGATCATATATATATATATATATTGTGAGGTAATATAAATATGTAATTTTCTTGTATTGAATGTTTTTTATATATTTAAATAGAGGGATTTGAACTCCTGTCTATTCATTCCCCACTCTATCTCAAGCAATCAGTACACATACATGACCCCCATCATATGTGCAGAACCAGTAATCATCAATTGAGACAGATCATAATCTTCCACTCATATATACAATCAGTGCTCAGTTTATATGAATATATCAATTTGTCAAACTTTAATGGACAGGTTTCAATTTATCCACCCTTCTAACTATTCACTTGTCCATTTCATTGAAAAACTAACAATGGAATGCTCAAAGCTTATCCCTCTCTTATTACTATATGTAAATATATAATATCTGATAATATGAAAAGTTAGATCTACATAATGTCTGCTTGGGTGTGACTATAATATTAAATACAACAAGATTTTGAATATTTATAATCGGTTTTTCAATGAAATGGATGGTTGAATAGTTGGAAAGGTGAGAATATTCAAGCCTGATCATTAAAGTTTGAGAAAATATAATCTTAATATAAATCGAGCACTGATTGTACATATGTGTGGGAGATTAAGATCTAACCCAACTGATGAGTGCTGGATCGGCACAAATTACATATATTGGGGATCATGTATCTTTATCGCGTGTGTGTGGTTATGCGTGTCGGTTGCTTGAGATAGAATGAGTGAATAGATTGAAAAATCCTGAGTTCAAATCCTTCTATTTACATATAAATTTTAAATAAAACATGCATATATTGCTGCTCACAGTATTGTTGTTTAATATTTTGTATATGTATGTGCGTGTAGAATCGAAAACAATTTCAAAATTACATCTTGGATTTCTTTTAGTATTTTTTTTAACAATAAAAGTAGTTTTAAATCCAATACATGCAGAAATATATCTCGCTTTCTTTTTATTAGTCACTTAACTTTTAAATTTAAGATAAAATAAAATATCGGAGACTTTATTCCTAGACGCATGAAAGCGTTCAACTAAAACATTAGTTGAATTTTCTTGTAGGTAAGGCAAATGGCGTTAATGTATTCATTTTTATATTTACAATCATGATTCTAAACAAAAATTGATCATTGTAAAGGATTTGAACACAGACTTTTAAATACATTTCAGCTATCGATTCTATCTTATACAATCGATACAAATGATCACACACATGTGAAAAAAATAAATCATCTCCAATATACACATTTCATGCTGAACCAGTTCTCATCAGTTGGTCCAGATCTTTATCTCCCCCACACATATATAATCAGGGCTCGGTTTATATTAAAATAGCAAATCTTCAAGCTTGGCTTCAATCTACTCCATCTTTCAAATCTTTACCCATCAATACCATTGAACATCTGATAACGAAATGCCCAAATTTTTAGTTGATACCAACATGATTGTGATGCCCATATTGACCTTAAATCATTATGACTCCTCATATATAGGGCTTTATCCATTTAAATACCCTGAATAGGGATGTGCAGGATGCAGGCTGAATCTATAGTATCAGAATACAAATATAATAACAATACATTTGGGAATTAAATGTAATTGTAGAAGATTTGTACATGGATTTTCAATCACTCTACAGATATAGACTATCATATACAATCGATACCCATAACCATACACATGTGAAAAAGATAAATAATCTCCAATATGCATAATTTGTACTAAACCAGCACTCGTCAGTTGGTCTAGATCATTATGACCCATTCACTATCACTCACACATTTATATAATTATTGCTTGTATCAGTTGATAAAACAGAGTCTATAGCTGAAGGGTACTTGAAAGGCTATGTTCAAATCTTTTACAATTATATCTCATTTTCAAGTATATTTAATCATACTTGTATTTTAGTATTACAGATCCAGCCTATTTCTTGCCCATCCCTCGTCTGCTTATTTAAATGGACAATGTCCTATTATATACAAGGGGCCTCTGTGACTTAAGGTCAACATGGGCATCACAATAATATTGGAATCAACAAAGGTTTTGAACATTTCATTATCAGATTTTCAATGGTATGGAAGGCTGAAGGGTTGTAGGGTAGAGTGGATTGAAGTCTGTCCAATTATGTTTGAAAATTTGCTCTCAATATAAACTGAGCACTGAGTATATATATATATATATATATATATATATATATCTATATATATATATATATATATATATATATATATGAGTGAGAGATAATGATTGGGACTAATTGATGAGTATTGGTTCAGCATGAAATATATATTTTTTAGATCATTTCTCTTTTTCACATATGTGTGGTCATGCATATCAGTTATATAAGATAGAGTTAATAGTTGAAAGGTGCTTGAAAATCTGTTCAAATCCTCTACAATTACATCTAAGTTCCATGTATATTAAATTATATTTGTATTCTATTATTGAAAAATAAACATTTAAATGAATTCCTGCAGAGCTGGATTGTCATTAGTCAAGGTACCACTTGATGATTAATATGGAATCCCTAAATCAACCTCTAAGCCATCATTTAATATTGACATTATACTTAATAACCTATAATTGCATTTTTTTAAAAAAAAACACCAACAGTTGTAGCTAATATAATCTTACAAAATGAATTACTGTAGATGTTTATGGAAACAAGGGTGAAATGACTTTTTATTTGAACACTGACAATTTCTTTACCATGAAGGATAGATATTACCATATAATATTAAATCAGCCATGCACTTTACTACTGTTACACAATGCTTTATTTACTGCCCTCTTTTATAGTTTACAGTTTCGATTGCCCCAGCAATCTTCTTCAGAATTTTTATATCTCCTAATTTCTAACAGATATTGTAAGCATAAATTAAATTAGGAAGACTTTAAATAAAATATAAAAAAATAACATTGTATGGATTGATGTTTTATTAGATAGATAACAATCGAAGATACTTATTTAATAGAAATAATTTAACAATACAAAAAGTTTTCAAACACACCAAACACTAAAAGTTAAACTGTATATAAATATGATCTAGATGTAAGTAAATAAAGTCATGTATTTGTTGATATAGTAAAAATTAAATAAACTGGATGTTATAATTTTTTGGAAAAAAAATCAGCATAAATGGATATAAAAGCAATCATATCATGGAAAAGCAACCCTACGTTTCATTTAAAATAAAATTGGTATCTCAAGATAATAGAGGCATAATAGAATTCATATAGAAAAAGATAATCAGTTAAGGCCAGATATTAGTAGTGTAAAGATAGAATGATAAAGCTGTTAAAAGACATTATCACCCATTCATAACCTTCATAAATATTTTAATGAATTTAAACTCGATCTTGCAAAATATTTCAGATTATTAGCAGACTTAAATTTTAATTGGCCATAATGACATTAATAAGAAAATAATTGATACTTTGCTAAGACCTGCTATGTAAAGAAACATATGAAATGCAAAAAGTAGCTACTAATCAATAAAGTATTAAAAAATAAAGTAATGTAATTATTATTTTGCAAAAGAAGTCATAAGAATTTTGGGTATTGAAAGTAAGAGACTGAATTCATGGATCTTGGACTCGAAACCCAAAATCCCCTTGTATCTGTCGTAAATCATTTAAATAGTAGATAATCAACATAGAAAAAATATATAAAAGTATTTAAATCAAAAGTTGTAGCAGCATAAAATAACATTTTGGCATTGGAAAAAGGATTCTGCAATAAAAACTATGCATTATTATTCAAACAAATCTGTGCAATAAATGATATAATATTGTGTACTAACATAATAAATACTTCCAAAAGTTTTACACACACATAGAAAAAGGCTTATTATAAGTTGAATGAATGAGATAAACAAAGTTCTGGAGTGATGTGAAGAAATAGAGTTGTTAATAACTTTGAATTAATTTGGGGAGAATTCTATATGTGTTTCTGTGGGCTTGTATATATGTTTCCATTTGTAGTATGAACTAAGAGACCATCCTTTTTATGTTCAATAATTAATTATATTTTATTTGAAATAAATATTGAAAAGCATAATTATGCTTAAAATTTCATTTCCATCTCTATTCTTGAAACATGAGTAAAGATATCTAAAAAAAAAAACAACTCCCAATATAGATATTTTATTTTGAAGCGGCACTTTGATCATTTACAAATGTCGTCATTTGTTTAGTAATTATCAATACCAAATTATTACAAATTGATTTACAAGTGTCAAACCTTTTAGCAATCACAATTTTGTAACCGTCTACTTCAGATAGATAAATTATTAGTTATTAATAATTGTTATTTAAGTTAGAAATTATCAACGTATTATATATATTACCCTTATTTAAAATCATTGATATTTTACCAAATATAAATTGAAAAATTCTATTTTCGTATTGTAATAGGTTGCGAGAATTTTTCAATTTATTTTTGCTATAATATTGATAATATTATAGAGAAGTAATTTGTATTATGATATTTAGTTTATATTTTTATTCTTGAATATCCCGTGAAGAATATCAATATTTCCTAAATTGTTTGGTCTATAAATTGTTCAATTTTACAATTTAATATTTTTTTTTTGTCGAAAACAATTTTCATAGAATTCTTATTATATATGTATAAAAATTTAAATCAAAATACAAACAACTCCATTAAATGTTTGCTTAACCAGTTTGTAATAATATGATAACCTGGGTTCAAAGTTGAGTTCGAATTCTTTTTTTAATAAAAGTTTAAAATTGTAATTACATTGATAAAATAATTCAGTGTTAAAAATAAAATGCAATTTAAATGTAACTTACTAATGAATACTTCTTTAAAAGATTAATTTAATTAAAAATTAAAATTAGGAAATTTAAATTCATTGAGCGTTTATTTGATTAGGAATACATTTAAGTGGCACAATTTCACATACTGTACTGTAATAAACGTTTAGCCGTTTTTTTCTCATGTGTCATAGCATCACCCGGGAAGCAAACCCACTAACCTGGGACAACTGCTTGTAACACAGCTGTCGCTGACCTCTCGACCACCAATGCTTGACACGTTTAGCCATTTTAAACAGCTTAATTTATAGCATTACTAAATATCTATATTGAATTAAAATAATAATCATGCAAAAATATATTTAATTCCATTATATATTTTCATTTACTTTGAAATTTTGTATTATTAAGTGGTAAGAAAATCAGAATACAATTTAATGCTTCTATGTAAATTTTCTTTAAAAAATAATGAAACATAAAAAATAACAATTTCATAAAAATTTTATTTCTGTTTTATAAATGAAATTAAATATTTAGTGTAGAGATTCAAACATTTTGATTTTATTTGTATTTATTATTTGGAATATTTACACAATCTAATATGAGTATTGAATGTCTTTAGAAAAATTTAACTTTATTTAAATATTCCAAATTCATTCAACTGTTAGTAATAGAAAACAGTTAAGTATATGCACAACGTTTCCAGAGTTAGTATTCTCCCCTCTTCTTCGGGTGTTTTTGGACTGACCAGTGACAGTACTAGCATAGTATTTGAACCTGGACCCTTACATTTTTGAGAATTGGATTTTAAGGTAATGCTCTAACCAACTGAGCAATCTTTCCAAAAACAACAGTCAGTAGAAATTGGTTCCTCTTGTTTTCTCCACTTTTCCTTTTAAGAGCAAACTTGATTAGAGGTTTCCATACATTATGTATGGTCCCACTAGGTTGACTTATGGGATTGTTTGTGATTGTCATGTGAGCAGCTTCTTTAAATTTTTTTGTGCCTTTTTTTTCTCCATCCAACATTTTTCTGTTTTTTCAATTGAACATATGTTCATTGGCACACACATGTTCTGCTACCTCAGACACATCTGTTTTCTCTCTTTTAATCATCAGTTTGTGTTCTAGCAAATGCTTTTCAATGGGACAACTAGTCTCACCAATATATGTTCTTTTACATTCACATGGTATTTCATAGATGCAGTTTTTGTTTTTTCATCATTTCAAGATTAGGCTTTGTAGATGTTAGAATTCATTATTTTATAGATATTCTCAATATTAATCATCATACTATCATTATATTATCTATCTGTTGAATTTTGATAAATATTTTTCACAATAAGATTGCATTTTAGAGTCTATATTTTGATGATCTAATGCTTTAATTACTGTAAAATGTATTATCAGATCAAATGCATTTTCATAATTTACAAATTAAAAGTACATTGGAAACATTTATTTATTATTTTTTAATAATCTCTTTTGTGGCTGTTTTTATGGTGCTAAAACCAATTTTAAATCCTTCTTGTTTTTTGGGTTGGTAAGAATCCAAAATCGCGGTAGATGAGTTAAAATTATCTTAATAACACTGATGGATTATCACTTTTCTTAAATATCTTCATTATTTACATATTTAGTAGATAGCCTTTCATTAATTCTTCTATTTATTCAACTGCTTTTTTTAAAAAAAAAAGATATTTATAATAATACTATCACTTTCTGATGTATATTTGTTCAATGATTTATTGTTTATGTAAGTTCTTTATTTAAAATATTTATTAATTTAGAAAATGTAATTGTAGGGGAAACATTACTTTTGGGGCTTTTATTAAAATACAACTCCTTACAGAAATCTCTAATGAACTTATTAATATTCCTTCTCTTTTTTTTCCTTAGTGAAATATTTTGAATTCCAATGCCAAGATATTATTTTATACTTTAGAGACCTTTGTTGTTTCCATTATTTTCCTTCTCAATTCACAAATAGATATTTCTTATATCATTATCAATACTTTTATACCATTTTATAATATATATATATATATATATAAAACAACCTCCATACTTACCCATTTTTTAAAATTCATATAAATAAAGATACAATAAAAGACAAATCATCCCCAAGATGCATTTCGTGCTGAACCAGCACTCGGCCCAGGTCACTATCTCCCATATATATCTCTATTATATGAGGAGTATTTATCTATAGTAAATTATTACATTTTTATTTACTGACTCCACTCACAACTGTGACACCATACAGCTCAGATAAATGCAGTAAACTAGAGATTATCTCTAGCACAGTTATAATCTTTAAACCTCAATTAAAGATTAATTTAGCTATTATTTTAATTTTAAACATATACACACATTGACTTATTCACCTTTCTTTTTCCCACGTATATACTCTAGATATCCAATTGTTTTTAATGATTGATTTTTAAAAAGATTCATATTTCTTCCTTTCTTTATACATCGTCTTCTTTCAATTGAAAACATACTGCTAAATTGTTATTGATTAGTACCAGTTATATTTTTCGCAGTTTTTTTTAGAGAGTATTAGTTATTTTTTTGACTTCAGTCCAATCTGAATCATTTTCAAAGCCTGTTAATATTTTAAAACGATTTGAAAGGTTAGTTTTAAATCACTGGAGTGCTCCGGAAGATTAGAAACATCAACTATTAATAATACTGACTTAATAGTTTTTTTCTTCTCTAGTTTTGCATTAATGATGCATCTTATATATGATTCACTGATTATTACTTCTTGTGATGGATCTATTAAGAACATCATACTTTTGAAATAGATATTTTATGTTAGTAAAGTATAAACCACTTCTGTTATACCTTTATTTGGAAGCCTCCATGTCCACTTCCTTTAAGCATTTTTTTCTGAAGAAAATAATTCATAATATATATATTATTGTAACAGACTATTTTTTATTCAACGGAGCTTAAATGTTGAACACTGAATTGTAATTAATTAAAATATGCATTGTATTGTCAACAATTTATGCCTAAGCAGGTGTGGATATTAGAAGCTTAATTCTCTAATTAAACATGTATCATATTAGCAACTGTCATGTTTGAATAAACTATGTTGTAAATAAAGATGTGACAATTCGCCATAGATAAATACTCTTCATGTAGTAAAGATATATATATATATATAAGAGCTGGTGACCTGTGCCAACTTATGAATGCTGGTTCATCATGAAATGCGTCATGGGGATCATTTGACTTTCATTGTATCTTTATTTATATAAAGAATGAAAAAAAGGAAATATGGAGGTTATTAAAATAATCGATAAGATAATACTCATATGAGAACGACAGTGAAAAGCCATGTGGGTATGTGTGTGTGTAAAAAATACCAGATGTAATAATCTTTAACTTGGATTAAAATTTATATCTGTGCTATAGAAAAACTGTAGATTAATAAATGATTAATGATAAATGTAGTTAGGTTTATCAAAAATGCATGAAGTCGAGGTTGTGAGTGGAGCAAGTTTGGCGGTTGTAAATAAAGATGTGACAATTCACCATAGATAAATACTCATCATGTAATAAAGATACATATTAGATCTGGTGATCTGGGCCAACTGATGAGTGCTGGTTCAGCACAAAATGCATCTTGGGGGTCATTTGTCTTTTATTGTATTTTTATTTATATAAAAAATAAAAAAGAAAGAGAAAGTATGGAGATTAATAAAATATGTCATAATAATTAATATGATCAAATATCAATCTTAACATATATATGGTTATTAATTTATAACAATATAAAACCATTCTCTCTTTAGTTAAATAACAAATTGTAATAATAGATATCTGACAAATAATAATTTAAAATTATAGAATAACATCTAATTATAATAGCCCTTATTTACTATGAATATCGCAAAATGTTTATGCTCTAAAATTTATTAGATTAGCTCAAATAAAAAATTATATGAGATATATACTGTAAATGACTATTAAAATATATTTAACATCTTATGATGAGTTGCCAAGCCTCTAACTATAATAAATCACTTAATTTGTCTCAATCCAAAATAATACCATAACTATGTAATTCAAAATTAAATAATTTAAAATATGTATTTTCTGTTGAAATACCCTATCTAAAACAATACTAGATAAATGATTATCTAATATTTATAATATTATATTTGCCCATAGTTAATTTGTATAATGATATATCTACTACTAATAATAATACTAATATTCCTTAAATTTATATTCTTTGATATAATTATTTAGTTGTAAATTAAAATAATTTAATAAACTAATAAAAATTGACTCACCTTTGAATTTATTTATCAATGTATCATATACAAAGTATTAAAATATTATTTAAGATACTGTCATTTAATTAAATTAAGTATATTATCGAAATCTATGTAAATAAAGTCAATTAGTATAAGAACTTTAGATTTATATTTAAATATGTATCTGTCAAGATCACCAAGCACTGATTTATTAAATATTAGTTGCACCTAGATAAAATAATAATTAAATATACCAAATACATAAAAGAAAGTAATGTATAACTATATACACACTTATCAATCCAATTGCTTGTTCTTGTTTGTTTCAAAATTATTCAATGTAAGAAATACATGATGTAAATTAACATGGAGCCATTATTTATTTAAAATTACATTATCAAATAGGTAATATTTACTAAGGCAATAAACCTAAAGCATGTGTGCAGTTGAAAATACAAAGATAGGGACCTCTACTGGTCTTAACCACAAGCTTACACATTTTCAACTGCACATGCTTTAGGTTTATTGCCTTAGTAAATATTACTTATGTACTCAATGTGCATTAAATAAATTTATAATTATCAAATAGGTGTGCATGCCTAGTTAAAATAATCACTGAATAGAATTTCTTTATTCAGTTTAAATCATTATTTATTCGTAATAATAAATAATAAATTAATAATGAAATATGTTATGATACACATTCAAGTTAAACATTGCTAAGTATATGTCATATGAATTATTATGAGAGAAGATAGATATAAAAACAGAAATGTATCTATTTTATAATTATCATGTAATATAATAGAATGTGTGAAAATGAAAGTGTGGTTAAACAAACACACAGCTTAAATAAAAGAAAACCAATAGTAACTATATAATATTCATATTATATAATAAATTATTTAAATAAAAAAAATTAAACAAGGCTATGCATGTTTATTTGTTTATCTTATTTACAAAATATTGTGCCAATAAACCACTATTGTAATATAATTATTTAGATTTCCATATTCTCAATATACACATTGAAATAATATGCAGTCAATATATAAACATGAGATTTTAAAATAAAATTCTAAATATTAAGTTTAGTATATAACCTTGCTTAAATTAAGATTTAAACTTTCTTTAACTTTTATATGTAAACTGATAATTTATTAATGCAAAAGATAACAACCAATAATAATAATACAATATAATATAGATGAAAAAATATATAAAATATACATTTGCATACAACCTATATATAATTCTTATATATTTTCCACAGAAGCACAATAATCCAAATGTTTATATTCTGTAAACTTCAAATAATCCAATTAAATTCATCAATTTCATTGGTATAAAATATATTTCAGATGATTATTCAAAATAAAATATAAAATACAATTCCATCAAATTTCGATCATTAATTTATAAGTTACAAATGGTATTGTTTTAAACAAGTGTGTGCCAACATCCTTTTATAATCTAGGCAATATATATATATATATATATATATATATATATATATATTGGAATTGATTTATATATATATATATATATATATATATATATAAATCAATTCCAATATAGTATTGAAATAATCCATCACATCTGTTAAATGATATTTTGAAACAGAAATAATAGAATATACATCAGCATATAGGTAATTTTGACTTTTGAAAATTAAAATATTTCATTTATCCACAGGTAATTCTTTTGCATAGAATTTTAAAATGAAGTTTAAAATTAAAAGTTTCCTTTCTTCTTTCTCCTCCTTTTTGCAAGTACTTCAAGACACAACTTTGGTTTTCCAAACAAATATATTCATTTTTTATTCCATTATTTGATAATATTTAGAAATAATATATGTGTGTATGTGTTCATATTTTTACATTAAGACCAAATTGTTCACTTCTATTTATAACTTTCTTATGATTGATGTAATACTCATAGTCAAAACCAAGGATACACTCAAGTTTTTATTCAATAATTAAAATTAGATTTATCCAACATTTCAAAATCAAAGTTTTTCTTTTTAACAATAGAAAGACTAAAATAATATTTCATAAATAATTATATACAAATATAATTACACTTTAAAAATAAATATACACCCTTTAAATTAATACAAACCAAAATATTTTAAGTTACATATTATAATATTATGTTGGAAATATATAATTTATATATTATCACAACCTAAATATCACACATAATGTAAACATAAAAATATTTATGTTTAAGATATTAAATATTTCATTTGTAGTGCCTATGTAATACTAGTTATGACAGAAATAAAAAAATAGAAAGAACAAAGAAAATGTAAATGAATTTAATTAGTTATTAATTTTATTATCTAACATTACTGTTCATTATTTATCCACATTTTTAAAAAAGTAAGATCAATTTACTAACTTTACACTATAATAATACTACATTTTTGTTTTAGCATTTTGTTGTCATAGCTACCATTTTAACATCCTCTTGATTGATGTATAACTTTTAAAACTATCTAAAAAAATTTATACATGATCTTACATCATATACAGAAATTAAGCTCAATTTCTGTCAGTGAAATATATATATATATGAAAATGTCCTAGTACTTATTGCTAGCTGAAATTTAAATACATGTTCAAATCTTCCTTTCAAACATTATGTATTTTTCACCAATGCCTTCTATAAATAAAATCTGAGTTCAAACAATTTGACTGTTTGAAGTTCAGATTTTATATTTATTCACAGAGGGTATTGCTGAAAAACATCAAGTTTAGGAGGTTAATTTACACATTATATATATATATATATATTGTAACGATATATAAATATGTCGTTACATTTATTTAAAATAAAAACTTTTAAGTTCGCATATAAAAATAAGTGTATTAAAAATAAAAGTAAAAAAAAACTAAACGCTAAAATTAAAAACGTTTGTTATACGTATATATATTCGCACAGATGCTAAACTGTAAAAATATTTTTTTTAATAAATAAAAAAAAGGTATTTGAATGTATTTTTTATAAAAAAAAGATTTATAAAAATATTTTAATAAAAAAATAATGTAAGTTAAAGTAAAAACAGGTATTAATTAATTCCTGTAATCTGTAAATGGAAATGATGTTTATTAATTATCTAAAAGCTGTGTAATTAAAAAGTCAGATGAAAAGTTAGATAAGAGAAGAAAGAAATTTTAGCTTGACCAATGGAAGCACTAAGCCTTGGCTCGGACCCTAACGAAAGTGATAGACTAGTGACGTTTTGTTCATTGAATCCTGGTGGATAATATAAAAAGGGAAATACAGTTTTTTTCGGGCAGTTCCAGCATTTGTGTTTGAGAGATGAGGTATGACGCACATACCACACTCTCTATTAAAAAAAAAAAATGAAAAGACTGTGATACTTTGAACCAGCTATTGCCATCTCCAGAACATTCCCTTCCAACGGAGGCGTCGCGGGAATTAATAAAAGCAGAAACCTGGACTCTTCTACCATAAGCTATCTGAAATGAACAATTGTTAAAATCAATCAAGAACTTTCGTCAAGTTTTACAAACTGATAAACAAGCCAACTGAAATGTTAAAACGGACTCTTATCTGACTTTTGTAAGTTTTTAAATCAAATTAATAATGTTTAATTTTATATGTTTTCCGATTGATAAACATCTTTTCCATTATTTTTTTTTCTTATTGTAAAGATTATTTAAATGCATGAAATTTAAGTTGTTTATAGACGCTTGCATGGATTCGTTTGCGGTTAATTATATTTTGGTTTTCATATTTGATCAAAATATATAGACATTCGATAAATAATGATACCTTACGGTGAGTATCTAAAATGTATTTATTCGGATGTCTTTTAAGTTATTGGTGACAACGCAAGTATCTTATGGTGAATACTATTGGGTTACTTATAAGTTTCCCTCTGCGATTGTCGGTATCAATAATTTTGTATTTTGATCGTTTATGTTTATTTTGAAATGTTTTTGACCGTGGAATCTATGTAATCGATCTATACCCAACATTTTTAAACTCATTTGTGCGAACGTATTTAAATGTTAAACTTAAGTCGGGCGTGAATGGCTATATAGATTTGTAAAGTTATATTAGGGGAGGGTAATCTTAGGTTATTTGTGTCGTTGTTGAATTGGGTCAATGGATTGGATATATTTGTGTAATTAGTAGATGTAGTATGAGTTTCGCTACGTGCAGAATCGCTGTATACACCGCACCAACCCTTTGCCTATGGATGGGATTGTAAGTCGGCAAAAAGGATCGCGGTCCCTTCCTATGGAGTTTTTATTTTATTGTTCTTCTTGCTATACAGACGTCATATTCCTGTATTAGACAAGAGTCAATGTTTTCTTAAACTATATTGTTCAGATGTCCATTCCTGACAGTATAGTATCTTTGTGCTGTTGTATTTTCATGCTACATTGAATACATAAATGTATCGGATGGATTGATGCCAGTTTGACTGCGAATTTTAGCCTAGGGTTAAATAGGGATAGAATGTTTTATTTTCAAATGCAGATCTATGTAGTCTATTCATACTTGACAATCTAAATAAAAAAAATTAAAATCATTGAAATTTATATAAATGTAGAATTAAAGATCAATATAAAATTATAAACGTTAAATTTATTCCTCAAAATTTAAATATTATTTTATATGTGCGTAAATAAATATTTTTATGTGTTAATTTCTGGCAGTGGCTTTTATTCTTTTATAGTTAAGATATAAAATTTATAGATTTTTATCTCTGCGTCTCCGCTGAGCTAGTGACTTGGGCTAACGGTCGGAATATTTAAAGAAAGTGGAATCTTAACAGCGCGTATCTGCCTACTTTATAAATTTTTCTAGGCTCAAATGCCTAGATGGCACCCTTGTAGTGCAGATATTGTTTTTGCGGTTAGATTCTATCTTCACTTTCATTTCGATCGTTATAATACATATATATTTCTAAAAGAGATGGTAATAGATGGATAATTAAAATCTTAAATGGGATTCCAATAAATTATGAAAGACCCAAAAGGAGACCACATGTGAAATAGATAGATGAAATAAGAAAGTGTGCTAGGGTGATGTGAGAAGAGAGGCTAGAGATCAGAGAAGATAGATTGAAGTTGGTGAGACTTTCATCCTGCAGTAGATTGATAATGGTTGATAATGATAATATATCTAGTAGATGACTTTTGGGATCACATCGAAACATTGGTAAATGAAAAATTTTTTAACATGGATAAACCCACAAAATATGTCTTTTATATATATATATATATAGGTTTTATGTTTCTGTGGAATACACAAATCTATGTCCTCTCTCATTTTCATTACCATAATTAAACTTAACCACAGCACTTCTATTTGTCAAACATTTATCAATTCCATCACTAAACTAAAACATAACAATTTTAAAATATTTGATTTGATCAACAGCATTCATAGTATAAACTTGTTTCTTATTTTTTCAATACAGTGAAACTTGTCAAAGTCCTAAACTGGAATTATTTGCATTTATTCCAATAATTTCAATAACTAATCTTGGCATGTCTCTAATATACTGTCAATCACTACAATGTTGTTGTTTTTACTTTTTATTTATAATGAATCCACTTTTAATTTCAATGGTCTCTTCACCTTTTTGCGTAACTTTACAAAATCTAACAATGTATCATTTATAGTTAGATATTTTTTATGCATGCTTTTTCATCTAAACATGATCTGTATTTATAGATGCCTAAATAAAAGATCATAACTGAATAGTTGTTCTGGGTTGAAGCAGAAAATTAAAAGCATTCTTTGCTTTTGTCTCCCAACTACGATTTTCTTGGCTAGTGTCTTTACGGTCTCTTGGGAATAAGGGGAAAATTAGTTTGAGATTATCGTAATTGTAAATATCTTTTTAAAAATTATTCACACACATTAATCCTGGCTTCAAAAAATTCAAGTTCTGCATCAATAAAAAACTATAATGCAAAAGACCATGGGTTCATGGATCTTACATTCAGTACAAAATTACAATAAACTCACCATGCTAGATGATACATACTGATTAACAGATCTTATATATTTGTTATTATATGAATACTCAATAATAATAACAAATACAACATCAGAATGTATGGAATATGCATTAAGAGTTTAGCTTGCTTGAATTTCCTTTTCCAAATTAAGAATCGGGATAGGTATGCAACAGACAACTAAGAAGGATAACTACACTAGAACATGATGTTTTTTTCATTGTTTCCCATTGAGGGCTGGATTAGAAATATTAAAAATAAGTGACTCAAAAGCAACATAGCTAATGCTATCCGATTATTGGTTATAAACATATTTATTTAGGAGATACATTATTATAAATATCATAAGCTATCCCCATCAGACTGTGCTGCCTCTTGTGAGTAAATTTTTTTTTCATAGATTCATTTTCATGGCTGAAGAAATGACTTTTTCTTTGCAATAACTTATTTAAAGACTTCATTTTGTTTTCCTTAACTTTTAATAAGTCTTTTACAACATTAAGATTTATGATACATATAAACAACATTTTTATTTTATCTTTACAAATAGAAACATCATTAATTTTGTTTCACTGCTGCTTGTAAATATTTTAACAATGAGTTAAAAGATTAATTTATTATTCGCTACTACTCGAAGAAAAAAAAAATAGTAATAATTAAGTAAGTATCAGGTGCAGAATACAGACAATAATTGATAATGCTTTTTTATTTTAAAAAATGTAGCTGAAAACAAATGTATAATGTTTAAAATAAATCATAAATCGTGAATACATGTAAATAGATGATTAAGTAAAGATAAATTAATTGCTATTTTGTTTTTAATCTATTTATAAAATATAATGTCTATTGTTAAAAGTGTTCATCATAAACCATATTATACAATATTCTCGTATTTGTTATTCAGAAAGAGAATAATTAAGCTTTTAATACCAACACTAAATTAATGCAATCATACAAGAATATTATATTTAAGTGAAATGAGTCTGATTTATCCGTTGAAAACTTACAATTTTGCCACATTTTCTAATGCAGATTGCATTCTTTTGTTTTTATATTTGAAACTACGTTGTAACAAGGATACTAAACTTTGATATACATATCAGACACATCCACAAGATAAAAGGTGATAATTCAAGTGCAACAATACAATACAATTCAAAGGTTGTACTTATATACACAGACATATGTATGTTGATAGTGTTGTATTTAGTATAATAATATTTGTAATATATTCTACCAAACATGATCTGTAGGATCGTTATAACTCTGAAGGCGGTTGGTGGAATGCCAGTTGAAATGGCAATATTGACAACAAGCAAATATATACATAGAACAATAGATTCTAATATATATATATTATAATATTTTAATGGATATTTAGATGGATCTATAATTTGTAAAAAATTATTTAATTAGAAAGCTTTTTACTTAGAACCATAGTTAATCAATGTTCACTGACCCAGGCTTAAATGACACAGTGTAAGTATGAAAATAAACCTATTAGGATATTGCAAACAAAAGAATACATATATATATATTACAGCAAACTCTCAACTTTGAACTCCCATTCTAATAACACGAATTTAAATTCATAATGGACTTTACAATTTTCAGAAAGATCAAAAATTTCCAATTAGGTCAGATTGTGTATGTATTTTTTTCATGTTAAATTAACAGCTAAATTATATGATTACTTAATAAGTTTTGCAGTTGTTCAAAAAGGATATAAGAAAGAAAAAATATTAACCTTCATAAACAAAATCTGTCATTCTCTGTTGTTTCACCTGGTGGAAGTTTTTGAAAATTCTCAATATTTCATCTCTGTATAAAATCTTTATTTTATACTAGAACTCAATAAATTGAACTTTACAAACACAATATGTTTTGAAAAATCAAATTTGAATTTTATGAATATTAAAATAATGAATTGTAAATATAAACAAAAGGCAAACTTATATCACCAATAGTCATCCATTTATATGAAAATAAACTCTCTCAGAAAATAAATACATTATTTTTATTTTAAGTTTTTTCTTTTAAATACAAGTAAATAAAGGAGTGTTTATAATAAATCCATCAAACTCTGCTTTATATTCTGGTATTTGTTTTATAATTATTACAATATTTAAAAAGATATTAACACAACATCAATTCTTACAGATAATGACATTATACATGCAATTTTTTTGTTTATATTTGAGTCAAGTTTATATCTAAAAATAAATAAATAAATTGAAAATGTACATGTGCATTTTGCTTTACATAATTATCAATCTATTGAATTCGTATGCAAAAATAATCAGAAATATTTAATAAACAAGCAAGAAATCATATATTTTTAAATTAGAAATATCTTGAATGAAAATGAGATCAGAAAGAAAAAATATCAATCAAGTAAAGACTATTGATCTTTGTTAATTGTCCCTAAGATATTACCTCTTCAGATTAAAAAAAAAAATTATATGACAACAAAAGCAGTCCCTCAAAAACGGTATTATTAAAAAAAAAAACTTACATTAATAAGTTTTCAGTCTATCTATCTATCTATCTATCTATCTATCTATCTATCTATCTATCTATCTATCTATCTATCTATCTATCTATCTATCTATCTATCTATCTATCTATCTATCTATCTATCTATCTATCTATCTATCTATCTATCTATCTACTATTTAGATAGATAGATAGCTATATAGATAGAAAGATAGATAGATAGATAGATAGATAGATAGCTATATAGATAGATAGATAGATAGATAGATAGATAGATAGATAGATAGATAGATAGATAGATAGATAGATAGATAGATAGATAGATAGATAGATAGATAGATAGATAGATAGATAGATAGATAGATAGATAGATAGATAGATAGAGAATTAAAGATGTTTTCTATTTAAATTCAGGACAATAAGAGGTTACTAGAAAACATTTGCTTATTTTACAATTAGTAATTGATAGTTTCCTAGCAATGTCAAAAGTAGTTATCTCTGGTTATATATATATATATATAATCTCTTAATTTCTATTGTTTACATATATATATAATATTTAAATACGTATTTATTTTTATACTAAACTTAATGTAATTATAAGAGACTTGAAACTCAGACTTTCAAGCTTCCTACAGCTATCCAATCCATCTTATACAATTGATACATATGACTACATGCATGTGACCAATACATGTATTTCATGTTGGACCAGCACTCATCTGTTAGTCCAGATCACCATCTACTACACATATATACAATCAGCGCTCAGTTTATATTAAGATAGCAAATCTGCAAACTTTAATGTTCAAGCTTTAGTCTTCTCCATTCTCCAACTCTTCAGCCATCCATATCATTGAAAATCTGAGGATGGTATGCTCAAAGCCCTTGCTAATGACACTATTATTGTCATACCCATGTTTACCTTAAGTCACTCTGACCTTTTGCATATGTACATATGTTGAATAACAAAACATCAATTTATTGGATTAAATACTTTTTAAAATCCATTTTACTTTTTATTATCTTAGTAACAATAACAAAAAAGACAAAATATATGGAAATATCCTGCTTTTAAATGCAATTAGTCTGACAGTTTTATTATCACTCTTAAAATGAGACAGTTAGATTTGCTGTTCTAACCTAAAGTGTTTTCTAATTAAGTAATTATATTTCCATCTAAATATCCATTAAAAATATTATATTACAAAAATTATATATATAATAGTGTGTGGTATCTGTATGAAATTGCAACCATCTTTCTGTTTAATGATTATATCATTTTTAATATTTATAATATTTAATAAGCTTTCTTATCGTTTTTATAATACAATGTTAAAACAAGTATATATATATATATATATAAGCTCTTTTATGTAACAACCGTTTCCAGATAGGTTTGTTCTGTTAACATTTTTTTTTACACTATCACAGGTTCGTTTTGCAAAAGTGATTATTTCAATAAAATCCACACAGTATTAAAAAGTTATGTCATTTTGCTTGCGATCATAATGTGAGAATAATTCAACGATATTAGTTGTAGCTTCTAATTTATTTTTTCATGGAAACACTTATTAATTGGCATGCATAAACTAATACAATATAAAATTATTCCAGGGGGCGTGGTAGTAGCTAATAAATATATGTGACACCTTACGCGGCTTCTCTCATGCCCTGTAGGATAATTCAATCTTGAATAAATGTTTTTATTGCCATTTAAATATTAAAATATGTATTTATTAAATTTATCGTATATCAACAAGATAAGACTAATTTTTTTATTCTGCTCTTTACCATTGTATTGTATATATTTTATAATATTGTATAAATATACACTATTTTTAGAACTATATAATTTCAAAATGAATAGATAAATGTTGTATAATTAATTAACTATTTGTTCACAACATTATTTGAATTTCTGACTTTTATTGTTAAAAAATTAATAGTAAAGACAAAAAGACCAAAATTGTAACTGATAAATGTAAATATTAAAATTAAAATAGATAAACAGAAAATATTCAGAACTTTTATTCCTGCACAATTTTTTGGTTAATAAACAGTAAAGCTATACTAATTTTGTTGACTATGCCTTCTTTTTTTAATGAAAAATGAGATCAGATTTCTGCTACTTTTAGTGAATTAAATACTTTGTTATCTAAAAGCGACTTTTCCTTTAAAACATTTATTTCAATTCATATTTTGAATTCAAAATAATAATAAAAAATGCATTATTTTTGATATAGTTAGATAGTTGTATAAATAGATAGACAGATGAATGAATGGTTAGATATATAAATGGATAAACAGATAAATACACAGACAGATAGATAAACATCTAGATAGATAGGTAGACAGATAGATTGATAGATAGATAGGTAGATGGATAGATAGATAGATAGATAGATAGATAGACAGACAGACTGATAGATAGATAGATAGATAGATAGATAGATAGATAGATAGATAGATAGATAGATAGATAGATAGATAGATAGATAGATAGATAGATAGATAGATAGATAGATAGATAGATAGATAGATAGATAGATAGATAGGTAGGTAGGTAGGTAGGTAGGTAGGTAGGTAGGTAGGCTATAGCCTTCATGAGTTCGCTTTGTGTAATAACTTGCGAGAAACTATTCATGCTGAGAAATATTGAAAATTTAAAGTAAATGTTTATATTTATAATTCATTATTAAACAAAAAAAAAAAAAAATTAAAAAAAAAATTAAACCAGTTTTAGATGTGATTTATAAGGAACTTGAACACAGACATTCAAGCCCCTCTCAGTTATCTGCTCCATCTAATACAACCGACGCACATGTCCACACACATGTGAAAAATATAAATTTTCTCCAATACACATATTCTGTGTTGAACCAGAACTCATTAGTTTGTCCAGATCATCATCCCCCACACCTATATACAATCTGTGCTCAGCTTATATTAGATAGCAAATCTTCAAAATTTAATGGTCTGCTTCAATTTGGAGGATCTAATGAGTGCTGGTTCAACATTGAATACATATATTGAAAATCATTTGTCTTTTTCAAATGTTTGTGGTCGTGGGTGTCAGTTGTACAAGAGATAGAGCATATGGATGTGAGTGACATAAAAATCTGTGTTCAAATCCGCTGCAATTTACATTTAAAACTACAAGCATATAAATTAGTCAAGCATTGGTGGTCGAGAGGTCAGCACAGCTGCTTTACAAGCAGTTATTCAGGGTTAGCAGGTTCGCTTCCCGGCTGATGCTATGACACATAGAAAAAAAGTATATAAATTATACTTCTATTAGCTCAAATATTAAAACAATTTTGTAATTAGATAAATAATTTGAATTGGAATGAATTTTATGTTGCATTTAAATATTAAGATATTAGAATATGTTGGCTTTTATGTCCAGTACAGAATGACAAATTACTATCAAGGGTGATTTAGTTATTTCCATCAGCATTTGGTAAAAGAAATTAATATAAATCCAAAGTAGAAATAAAATTAATCATTTAGAGAAATTTACTTATATTACATGATTTGAAAATAAGATATGGTAGAATTTTGTGATTATATTCAAATACTTATTAACATCCAGAAATTAATCTTGGTATTTTCATAAAATATATAATAAAATAAATTCATTAACTTTATAAGCAGATTGTTCACAGGTAACTATTTACAACATTAATTAGCAGATGTAAAAAGTATGATGTATTGGAAAATATAAATTTATTAAATAAAAACATTTTATCATATAATCTTCTACAATATTATATAAAAAGACGCCAGAATTAAAAATTAAAAAAGAAAGTCCCTGACTCAAATTATAGAAAGATCCTGATTATTAATAATTTAAATTATAAATGTGTCATTATGGTTAAAAATAGGGATTTATTTTCTAGTAAAAAACGAAATCCATTTTTTTTAAAAAAGAAACCATAGTAAATTATTATAAATAGAATTAAATAACAAAAATGAAATACGATGAAATTTATTTTGTTGAAGATATGCAACAAGGAAATGTGAGCTTATGAATATGTTTGGGTCAAAGTAATTTTTGAATAAATGATTTAGATTATTCCCTTACTTAGTTTAGGAATGGAGGGCATTTTCTCTGCCAAGGGTTATTTGGATATTTATAATATCATTTTCAGGTTATACAAATTATCTCTTGAAATAGCCTGCTACATTTAAACAAAAATGTAATTATTAAGCATCACATGATCACCTCTTATAATAGCACATAATTGTTTATAAATGAGGCAAAACTCTCCATACAGTAGTGCCACCCTGTGCCAACCAGAGTAATCAATGAATGCCAAAGGGTTTGGGCATAAAATCCCTATCCAATGCTTACTCATCCAAACTAGACTGGGGATATTGGATGAGTAGGCATTGGATAGAGATTTGATGCACAAACCTTCTGGCATTCATTGATTATTCTGGTTGGCACAGGGTGGCACTACTGTATGGAGAGTTTTGCCTTGTTTATAAAAATGTAATTAATTAACCTCTAATCATTAGGGGTAGGCTACCTTTTTAATTCGAAACCTAATTTTCATTTTGCCTTTTTAAATGAGAACTATATTTTTTGTGTGAATTAAAACTAAATTAACATCATTAGTATTAATAATTGTTCCAGTTTATTGTAATTATTTTTATGGTATATTTATATTCTTAAATTTATTTTTACCCTCTGGACAGATAAATTCTACAGTAGTTAGGATGCAGACTTTTATACTTTTATTTCAAACTTTCTGCTTTTTTTCCTGATTTGTTTATACTTTTTATAAACATACCAACAATTAGATAAAGTTTCTTTTCAACTTTTCTATTTTATTTCTTTTTTCCTCAACAATTTTGTTGTAATCAGAATGTTTTGATAAATAATGCCTCTTAATATTTGGTTCTTTATTAACTGAAATATTCTACAGACATATTAGTAACATTAACTTATTATTTCTTCTATAAAAATATGTTGTTAGCCAAGAGGTCTTCGCAACCACCTTGCAAGCAAGTAGTTTGTTGCAGACAGTTGTGGGTTCACATCCTGGCAGATGCTATGACATATGAGAAAAAAAAATATGTTGATTTTCTATGTCAATATTTTACTTTATTCAAAAATTAAATGCAAAATAATAATAATAAAATGAAGTAAAATTTTAATTTTTGGTATTATACTTTTTCTTTCATGTGTCATAGCATCGGCTGAGAAGCAAACCCACTAACCCAGAACAACTGCTTGTAAGGCAGGTATGCTGACCTCTCAACCACCAAAGCTTGACTGCTATTATACATTTGCCTATCAAAATCACTATAAATACAAACAAAATATTCTCAGTGTCATTGTAAATTAAATTTCAGAGACAAAAAGATTTCACTGAGAAAGTAAATACTTTATTTTACTTACCTTTTAATTCAATTCCTACATAATTTAAATTTTTCTTTGAACAATATATAATTTTTTTTAATATATGAGAATTAAGTTAATGTTTTCTTGTTCATTATATTATGCTTTGAATTAATGTTGATTTTATAAATGTGTGTGGGTGCTTTTATTCCTTATATTTATTTAAATTCTGAATAAATTATTATTGTTGTTGTTTTGTACCATGTATCACTTTTTCTTTCAATATCATTTTAGTTACCTTAACCATTATTTATTAATTTGATTAAACTAGACTCAAGATCATTGTATTGTGTTCATTTTGATATATGTGTATAGTTATATTGTGAAACAAGTGCATGAAAGTTGTGAGAATAATTGCTATTATTGATTTTGTCAAAGCATTTGACTTTGTTAACTAAATACATTTAAGGTATTGTTTGAAATTAGTCGTTTGGCTAGCAAAAACTTCTACATTATGGGTCAGAATGACTAATATGTCAACATGGGTAGGATGACAACCTTGGCACTAACAAGGGCTTTGAACATTCCATCATCAGATTTTCAATGAAATGCAAGGCTGAAGAGTTGTGAATTGGAATAGTTTCAAGCCTGTCCATTAAAGTATGAGGATTGGCTATCTTAATATAAAGTGGAGCACTGATTTATATATATATATATATATGTGTGTGTGTGTGTGTGTGAGCATAGTAATCTGGACCAACTGATGATTGCTGGTTTAGCATGAAATATGTATATTGGTGATTATTTATCTTTTCAACATGTGTGTGATCAGGTGGGTCAGCAATATGAGATGGCACTGAGAGTAGTGAGTCATGTGAAAGTCTGAGTTTGAATCCTGCCTATATTACATATATAAATGCAAGTTTTAGCCTGTGCAATGTATTAATTATGGAATAAAGTAAATCTTATTTCTATAATTGGAAAATGTGCATTTCGAAATATTTTGCCTTATTCTAGTTCACCAATAATATTTTCAAAATTTAGAAACATAAATATGAGTTGAATGTAACTGCAATTACTAAATGTATCGTTCCAATATAAAAGTAGGATATCTTCAATTTATTATTTGGTGTGCTAAAATATAAATTAATAAGCATTCAATTTTTGATTTTGTTTGAGTGACCTTATCATTAAGATATCAAAGGAAAGATTATTTGTTGAAAGAGGAATTGGAATGTATATAATATTATCTCATATATCTGCAACACATGAGATGTCTTTTTATAATCCTAGGCACATTGTTATTTTTGAGACATTGTAATATAAATTCAATATTTACACTTTTATTTAATTAAGGTCAAATTAATCTAATCTTATAAAATTATAAAAATATATGCCAAATTTTGAATAATATTTCCATAGTGTAAATTTCATGATACAACTCTCACACAAGATAGGTACTGATTTGTATGTGCCTTTAACACCTTGTGGAGAGGTGTAATCATAAACATATGGTCAAAGACACATGAAAACAATGTATGATCCTCAACCCGCATACCTTGTGCTGAATCAGCACTCATCATTTAGGTCTAAACTACAATCTTTTACACATATCTTAATCATTGTTCAGTATAATGATAATAAAGATATATGTAAGACATTGTGGTCTTGGTGAACTGATGAGTGATGGTTCAGCATGAAATGTGCATCTACTGAACAGTAATAAAGATATGTATAAAATATGTGATCTGGGCCAACTAATGAGTGCTGGTTCAGCATGAAATGCGCATCTTGGAAATCATGCATCCTTTTCACATATCTGTGGGCATGCATTTATGATTATTTCCCTCCACAAGATGTTAAAAGCAGATAGAATTCAGTCCCTAAAAGTCCCCACCATTTATAAGAATGGTGTAGTGAAGCTTACACTACAGAAATATTATTCATTATTAGATAATCTCTAGACTTATGAATGACAAATAAAAGTTATTTAATTATAAACCAAATTTTGTTTCTCTTGGTTCACTGTATAAATAGCATGATGGTCATAAATAACTTTCTAATTAAATCTTGATAAATGTGGTAATATGGTATATTAATATTTTTTAAATAATAAAAAGCATCTATAACTCCCAATGGATTCTAAATATTATATTCTATAATTAAAAATATGACTGTCATATTAAAAAATAAAGGCAAGATAATTATCAGCATACTAAACAACTTATCTCTTAATAATGATCAAGTTGACAAAATAATTAAATTAGGTTTTGTAGTCTAAACAAATAATTAAATAATGTGCTCAATTTTACTTTTTATTGTTTCATTCTCATATTCATTGAGAATTGTTGGGTGTTTTCCTCAGAAAAAGCATGACTGTTCAGTGTTTTACATTATTCTTTACTGTTACCACAACTCTTATCATCATATGATTTTTTAATGATGTTGATTTTCCTGAACTGCTTTTATTGGGAAACTTTTTTTTTACTTTATTGCTCTCAAAAAAGGATTTATTTGAATAATGTTTTTTTGACCATGTTCATTTATATTAAAAAAAACTTAAAATAAAAAAGAATTTGTTCAGTTTCTGAAAGAATTTATGCATTAACATTATTCATTTAATTTACATCTTTTGTTCTTATTTATAAATCAGTATTTAAATATTTATAATATTCAAATATGATTTTTTAATGATATTATTCATTTATAACATTAAATTTAAAAGTCATCAAATCCAATTTATTAAGTTTTAGTATAAAACAAAGATTTTGTACAGAAGTGAAAAGTCGATCATTTGCAATAACTTCCATCAGGTATAACAATATAAAATGTTCAAAAGGATTAATATAATGTTATTGATTAAATCCAAAATAGTTTCAGTAGTAGATTACATGTTATAACAGACAGAGTAAAGCAATTTATATCATTGTTATATTTATATAACACAAGTCAAAATATTTTAAGTTTGTACATATTTTCAAGCTTTATTCACATTTATATAATTACATCATATGAATGTTATTTTAAATAAATACATACAATTTCATGATTGTTATGTCATTGTTTACATATTTGTAGGTAATGGAAACAAGTAAAATATAAAGAAATAAATAACATGTGAAAATAGGATTTGATCTAATTTAATTTAAAACATTTTATTAAAGAACATAAATTAAGAAAAATTATTCTTGTAGATTCACAACAAGAATGGGTACAAAAATTAGTAATTATTAAAAATGTTAAATATAGTAATGATAAATATAATGGAGATAAAAGTGTAGCTCAATTTCAAAAGAATCAATTAATTAAACTATATAAAGATTATGGATATAATCTAAAACTATTAAATATATTTTTTAATTCTAAATAATCTATAGTGGGTGATAAAATTTATGAGGGAAATAATGATATTAATAATGGTAATAATGAATCAAATAAGAAATGGATTAGACTTTCATATTATCCCAGGATTTATAATATGTTAAGATATAAGAAAAATTATATTGAGAAGAATATAAATATTGGCTGGTCAAATAGTAAAAATCTCCATCAATTAATAGATAATTATAAGTTAAGGAATGATATATGGTTCAAACAAAGGAATTGTATATAAAATTACATGTAAAATATGTAAAATGATTTACTCAGGACATACTGGGAAACGATTAGAGGTAAGAGCCAAAAAACATAATAATGCAATTAGTAGAAGAGATGATAAATCTGCATTACACATTCATTACTTGAAATATGGGTATAGAATAGATGCTACAAAATGTATTAAACCTTTAAATTATGTCAAAGTTCCAAAAAAGGAAAAATATATAAAATATACTATATTAAAAATAATTTGCATAATTATATGAATATTTACAAGACTTTTATATATTTGGCTAACAACTGTTAATTAAAAATGAATGGAAAATTATATAAAATGATATATATATATATATATATATATATATATATATATAATTGTAAAATATGCATGTAATATTTATTTAATGTATTGTTATGATGTAGTCAATTATTTTGTAATTACTGGATTTAGATATGAGGGTTTTGATTTATTTTAATGATTTATATTGTTATTGCTTGTTTTAATTCCATTGTTGGACACTAGATGGTTTTATGTCTGAAATAGTTTGTTAACATTAAATAGATTATTAACATTTGAAAAGGACACCAAAGGAGGTGCTGAAAAAGGCTTTTTATGACTAAAATTATTATTTATATTTATATAGTTGTTATAAAGGATTTATTATTATTATTATTATTTTCTGATTATTATTTTACAGAAAAACAGCATAAAGATTTTAGTCTTTTCCAGTTTTGATGATATTCATTTAGGTATGCATTTTTTAAGATAATGTCATTAACAAAATATCACAGAGGAATTTGCATAGATTTTAATTAAGATTCAGATGTGGCTTTATTAAAATCTTCAGTTCTTCCTCTACACTCATAAATACAATAGAAATTAATCGTGCTTCCTAATTTGTATTGTCTATGACTCTATATCAATTCTAAATTTCATTTCTGAATCATATAAGCCCAATGACCGTAAATTGTTTTGAATCTGTTGATGAAACTGCAGTTACATTTAGAAAGATGAAATACAGCTGGATTTATTTTGTTGGATATGGAAAAAGAATTTGTATAAAATTTTATAATGATTCCACTTTTTACACTTTAATTTTTCAAATGTGGATTTTTGTTCAAACATCCCAGGAGAGGGTTTGGATTTAAGAGGAGCCTTAGATAGTGAAACTCTATCTTGAATTACTAGCAAGTTTAATCTTCTTAATAGCTTTTTATAATTCTATATAAGTGAACTCTTGATCTCTAACTGTTTCAAAAAAATATATTAGAGCATGCCAGTAATATTTTTTTAGTTTTATTTCATTGAAAATCCTCAATTTCACTGCGGCAATTATTTTTCTAAACAAAATCACGATATTCATCAGCTGAATAAATAAGCTGGAGTTAAAGAAGCTATCCATAAAGTACTTCCATTATAATCCCAAGCTATGTCATCTGAATATCTAAGAACGTTATTTTTATAAATAATTTTGATTTACTTTTTAAATAATTGAGTAAAATTAATAAAAGATCCCAGATTATTATAGGATTGTATTTCAGTTTTCTATAGCAAAATTTTATTTTCGAATTAAAAAGAGATGGTTTTTTTTTTTTTTTCCATGTGTCATAGCATCGGCCGGGACGCAACCCACAACCGTCTGCAACCAACTACTTGCTTGCATGGCGGCTGCGATACCTCTCGGCTAACAACGCAAGACTAAAAAGAGATGTTTAGATGAAAAATTTAGCGTTAATGAGATAAGTACAATATTATGTTGCAGTATTAATAAAAATAAATAATTCTTAAGTATTAAAATAAATCTTACTGTTTATACTTATTATTTATTTTTAATGACATGCTGAGATTTTAATTTTTAAAAAATATTTTTAAAAGTAAAAATGTTTATTTACGAGATATAACTAAAAACAGTCTTTTTTCTAGTAATGTATGCAAATGCAGTCGAATTAATAGCTTTGACAAAAGATACAATAGTGAGAATGAAATACTGAATGTTAACATTTTACTATTTATTGATATTTGTATTCTTTTATTTGTATTTTTTTGATATTTGTAGTGAAAGAGAATTCAATAAATTTTTACCAATCTCCAAGATTGGTTTTTCTAGTCAATATATAAGAAATTCGATTTCATTCTTTTTAAAAAAATCATTTTTCTAAGATTCAAATAGTTTCGACTGGAATCAGTTTAATGATATAATAAAAAGCATCTTTTTGAAAAAAATACATATTATTGATTATAAGAAATATTTTAAATTTAACACTTTCAGTATATTTAAAATCCCTAAAAGAAAGTTATATTGATATTAATAAAATATATAAAAATTCTAAAGTCGGAATACCAAAAATATATATATATCGTGAAAATTTGAAGAAAATAAAGCTCAAATTTAAGCATTATATTATATATAAAATCTCAATTGGCTTGATGTGATGTGATGCAGTGTGACTTCTTGTAAAATCATTATACTATAGCGCTATCTATTATAAGATCTATATGTCAATGATTATTAGAAGATTAGCGAATAGATTATTACAGTTATATAATATATAGAGTTAAATTTGTAAAAAATCTTAGATTGTCATAACTAATTAATCATTATAGAATGAGGACAAAATATTTGGATAAACTGATTAACGTTATATTTACTTTTTTAATAAACTTTTTATTTATTAGACTGATAAAAAAAGTTCATTAAATTTACAAAAACATGCTAAAACAAGATTAAATATTTTTATATAAATATTTTTATTTTTCTCGATTATATACGATTAATCTATCTATCTATCTATCTATCTATCTATCTATCTATCTATCTATCTATCTATCTATCTATCTATCTATCTATCTATCTATCTGTCTGTCTGTCTGTCTATCTATCGATCTATCTATCAATCAATCTGACTATCCATCTATCTATCAATCAATCCATCTATCTATCTAAATATTCATCTATCTATATATCTACTTCTCTCTATCTCTGTATCTGTCTGTCCATCTAATCCATATATCTAATTATCTATCTATCTATCTATTTATCTCTATCTTTCTACCTATCTACCTACCTGCTTAAATATACATATACCAGGTTATATGGGTAAGAGAACAAACAGGTATTACTGACCTCATTGAAAAAATTAAAAGACTGAAGTGAAGTTGGGCTGGATATATTGCCAAAAGAGATGATAATAGATGGACAATTGAAATCTTAAACTGGATTCCAAAAGATTGTAAAAGACTCAGAAAGAGACCACATGTTACATGGATGTATGAAATAAGAAAGGGTACAGGGGTGATGTGGAGAAGAGAAGATAAAAATCAGAAAATTGTATTGAACATGGAGAGACATTCATCCTACAGGGGATTGATAATGATTGTTGTTGATAATGCTGATACCAGGTTATAAAGCAAAATTTTCAAATTCACACAAACATGTATTTTTATTGATTATAATGTAATCCTTCTCACTCAAATTACTTATGAGTAGGCATAATTAATCCCAAACATGTCTCTATTTAAAGACTTTTGAAATCTTATATAATTTATTTAAATATTTTAACTAGTGTTGCCATGATAAAGTAAGACCTTTGTAGAGAATAAATGTAAAATCGCATGATAATCGTCAAGTCACTTTCATCAATAACTTTTAACAGAAAGAAAATGGTCATTTTCTATTGAATTTTACATTTTTTAAAAAATGTTATCCATAATAACAGTCTAAAATCAACCTATATTTATAAATGTAAATTGATTTTGAATGGTATGATATTAATTTTAAGATTACAATCAATTAAATCATCAATAGTGAATATTTTAAATTTGACTTTGCAATGTAAGCTTTCAATGACTTATGACACCAAACATTAAATGATTATGAAAATATTGGTGCAACTCAATATGATGTGCAAATTTCAAAATTCATAAATACTTAATCCAATTTATTTAGATTTCATAGCATAAAATAATCAGAATATAATCTAATGCTATTATGTATTTAAACTTACACACAGTCTTGTATTAGGTGTGTACACTGATTGTAGATTTTTCTTATAATCTGGGATGCAAGATTTGGATTTGAAGTCAGCTGAAGACTGGAGTTGGAAGCCATTAAATGACTGTATATGTGGTTATTTTAATATAATATCAAAGATTGATACATTTGGTATTGAAGATTTTATTGGCAGCCATTTTTGCAGAATACAGTTCTTGACAGCTTCTACATACCATTTGAATTAAATTTCCAAATTTTTACTAGATTTCTACAAATTACAAATTATTTTTAGAAATATAAATTTGCCTATGAAAATCATTCTTAAAAATAATATTTTAGCTTGTGAATATAGAAAAAATATAATAATCTGAAAATAGAACAATAGCTTTTTTACTATTGCATTTATGTTTTAATTCTTACAGTGCTAACCCAACCCCCAAATTTTTGAATTAATTCTAGCAATGAATATTTTTACAATGACACCATGTTTGGTATTTTTGTGCAATTAAATCTTTTACATATATTACAAAATTCATTTATAGACTATATTATAAATATTTAAGTCTTCTAACAATTAAAATTCTAAAACATAAAACATTAATATTTGAAAGTTGTGAAAATAAGTATCTAATTGAAGGTCTTACTGATAATAAAGAAAATCATCATTATGGGCTTTAATATTCAAAAAGTTAAATGAATAAAATATTAGATATTAGAATTTTATGTTATTAACAAATGATATATTTATGATTAGTCATCATCCAAAAAACAAAAAAAAATTTAAAAGTTAATAAATTATTATTTGCTATTAAAACATTTCACTTACAGTTTTTTTTTTTAAACGATTTTCTTTTTAGCCGCTAACGGCTATTTCAGTGGTAATTTCCATTTATGTTTCTAAGAGCTGTCATTTCAAAAATAAAATGTTTTCAAAGACAGCTCCTATCCCCTTTGTGGGATAGTGTTTGGTTTAATAATAAGTCATGTTTTTGTGACATTTAGCCACAGGGGAAATGAATCTAAAGCATCAGCCAATCACAAATTACTACCTCTTTCATAGCTTCATTAGAACAATAGAATGTGCTGTCAATCACAGACAAAGGTCGATAATGGTCTGTATACTTCTGACATCTCTTGAATTTTTAAAAAAATTAATATATTGAAAATGGAAGCTTTATAGAAATAGTCACTGCAGCCTGTCACACACCATAATTTAACATATATGATGCTCTAAAGCAACATAGAAAAGTAACAATCACATTGCCACCATATTTGTGAAAAAGTTAAAGGATTTTACTGCTTTAAATGTTTCAATGGTACATTATTTTATATTATAAAATTATACTTAGGAAGGCAATAAAACCTGCAATAGTCTTACAATTAATATTACTTAATTGCATATATCGAAAATGCAATATATGGGTCATAGAACAAACAGGCGTTATGACCTCATTAAAAAAATTAAATGACTAAAGTGGAGTTGGCTGGACATATTGCTAGAAGAAGATGATAATAGATGGACAATTGAAGTCTTAAATGGGATTCTAAGAGATTGTAAAAGATCCAGAAAAAGACCACATGTGAGATGGATGGATGAAATAAGAAAGTGTGCAGGGGTGATGTGGAGAAGAGAAGCTAAAGATTGGAGAAGATGGATTGAACATGGAGAGTCCATCCTGCAGTGGATTGACAATGGTTGACGATAATGATTTCATACTTAAAAAAAAAATAAAATTAAAAAATATTTGCTTTAACTATATAAAAGATAATCAAACCTCCATACCAGAACTTTTAAACAATCTTAAAATTGCAAAGATATTCTCACCCTAGCCACAAAAAAAAACCTTAAAAGATCTTGTTTAACAGTTCTGGTGTGGAGGTTTTATAACCTTCTATATACTTGCAATATAAACAGTGTGTTAGTAAGAGTATTTCATAACATTCTCTATAGTAATATATCAGATTATTAGAAATAGCATTCTATTATTGTCGATGCTGTTGCATTAAGCATCAGAGCAAATATTGTGTATGGAAATTATTCATCCTTTGCTCTGGGTGATTCTAATTTAATCTGGAAAGTGTTTTGGTGATTTCTAGAATCATTATTATATAACAAAGTGCACATCATGCACCAAAATGCATATAGGAGTAAATGCCGAAGCTCTGATTTCATAGAATACTCATTTTGAAAAAAAGATTTAACCAGAGTTTTAATGTTGCAATTATGTATCTGAAATAGGTTTGGAATATTTTAAATTTATTATTGCATTTATTACAGTGATTTCCAATAAAGTGTTAAAAAAAAATGACATTAAAACTGTTTAACCCCCTTTCTATAAAGTGAATGAATTAATGTTACAATTACATAAGGCAATAAAATTCTGTTTTAATTATAAAATTCCATTTGCAATTATCAAATAAATGACTAAAAAGATAACTCCTATGTTCATTGGGAAAGCATCTCTTTTCAGCAAGTCACAACTTACTTGCTTTACATTATTATTATTATTATTATTATTATTATTATTATTATTATTATTATTATTATTATTATTATTATTATTATTATTATTATTATTATTATTATTATTATTATTATTATTATTATTATTATTATTATTATTATTATTATTATTATTATTATTATTATTATTATTATTATTATTATTATTATTTCTTCTTCTAAAACCAAAGAGTTTTGAATATAATTTTTATTGTTAAAAAGAGGTTGCCTTGACAACACTTTGAGATTGTTGAGTGTTATCTATATTGGGATTGACTAAGTGTTGAATGGTTTCTAATGGGCATATATATATGATATTCAGTTGTTTGTGATGTTATTAAAATGGGTAGAAATTAACTCCATTCTGTAAATTTAAATTGATTTAAGAAGAAATCCATAACATCTTAACCGATTTTGTGCTCATCCTTGCAGTTATTATTGCTTAATCTATATTCCATATAAGAAAATGGATTACTAACTGGAATTGATTCATCTTTATCTACAATTTTATCTACAATGTAGATGGCATTAATATCAGAGGATTTTGCATTATTATAGCTAATGCTTGAACGTTTATTACTATAAATATTATATATTATACAATGTTGTACATTTTTTTCTTTATGTTTTCTCATTAATATAGTAGCATCTACATTTTACCTGGTTTTCATTTGTTGTTATCTGAGATTTAAAGTAAAAGAAAAATGATAGTGGATTATTTTTTGATGTTTGTTATTATGCTAAGTATATATATATATATATATATATATTATTATGCTAAGTATATATATATATATATATATATATATAATTAAGTACAGTCTTTTTCCAACATTGTAAGTAATTTATGGTTTTTGACCAATCAACCAAATGCTTTCAATAAACTTTACAGCATCATTCAATCCAAAATTACCATTTGCATTAGCTGAACCAGAAGCATATAGGATTAGCAGATCAAGCAAGTTTTCATACAAAAGTGAAATCTTTGAAATTCCAGATGCAAACACAGCCTCATTTATAAATGGTATAGTCTAACATTCATTGATGGAATCTATTTCTTACTTAGTTAAATGTGCATGAATTTCACTATTGTTTGAAAGTTTTCTAGATCTACTAAGGTCTATACATATTTGGGACAACTATTGCAAATGATACTTTTGCATTGATTTGGCCATCTAATAAGTATCAGGATTCTGAAAAGTTTATTAAAAGCACTTGGTTTAAATTGTTGAGTGTTATTGATATTGATTAGATGTGGAATGATTTTATAATAAAAGAAATATTAAAGAGGCAATTTTCATAATTAGAAATAAAATGCCTATAAGTAATCAACAATCTGCCAGTCTGTTTGATGTTAAAATTTGGGAAATCTTGGGATATGACTTGGTGATGTTTATTTCTGCTGTACCATCATCATCATCATCATCATCAACCATTATCAATCCACTGCAGGATGAAGGTCTCTCCAAGTTTAATCCATCTTCTCTGATCTTTAGCTTCTCTTCTCCACATCACCCCTGCACACTTTCTTATTTCATCCATCCATCTCACATGTGGTCTCTTTCGGGGTCTTTCACAATCTCTTGGAAGCCAGTTTAAATTTTCAATTGTCCATCTATTATTATCTCTTCTAGCAATATGTCTAGCCCTACTCCACTTCAATCTTTTTATTTTTTCAATGAGGTCAGTAACACATGTTTATTCTCTTACCCATACTTTGCGTTTTCGATCTCTTCTTGTTATTTCCAACATAATCTCTCCATACTTCTTCGAGTGGTTTGAAGTCACTGTATTACTCTTCTATTAAGTATCCAAGTCTCAGATTCATAAGTCAGAGATGAAGAAAGTTAAATGATTAATTAAAAGTACTTCTGTGAATTATAATACTTTTTGTAAATATATTATTACTGTTCTATTCATTATTGTTTTTATTACAATATTTATTTCATAGCTGACATTTTATGTTATTTACACACACACACACACACATATATATATATATATATAAGGAAACAAAGTTATACATCATGTGACTTAATTAGCTTGTACTTACAAATATAATATAATGAGTGTATTAATAGCTCTAAACAAGCTTTTTTTTCCATATATCATAGCGTCAGCCGGGAGGCGAACCTGCAACAACCGTCTGCAAAACTGCTTGCTTGCAAGGCAGCTGTGCTGACCTCTCGGCTAATAATGCTTGACTAAAGCTTTTTTGTTAAATGTTGCTGTATTATCGAAAAAGCTTATTTATTGCTATTAGCATGCTTGTTATATTATATTTATAAGTACAAACTAATTAAGTCACATAATGCATGGCTCGGTTTCCTTACTATTACACTTGGTTTTTTAAGGTTTTGGCAATATGTCATATTGCTAAGGTTATTTGTATATGGTGTACCTGAATTGGATTCAGTCCCATATGGCTATTTAATTTAGATAGCTAGAATTTGAAGACATATTAATGTCTGAAAATTTCAGATTCTCTACTTAATACTTAAATTTTCGATAAATGCTGAGCTAGAATTTGTATTTTAGATCGAGTATCTGAATGTCCTAACACCATGGCTTGAAACATATTTGCGGATAGCGATAATACTAGATAGAGATTTTAAATGCTTTCTCTTGCAGCATTTATCGAAAAAGCTTGTTTAGAGCTATTAGAATGCTCGTTATATTATATATGTATTTATATATTAAACATATTACTTTAAAATAACATTCATCAAATTAATCATATGCCAATATCCGTCTTTTAATCCAACGTTCTTATTGGATAAAAAATGATTATGTTAATAGCATGATAAATATTTAGTAGTCTATTTATTGTCATTAATCCTTTTAGCAGTAACTTCTGAAGTATTCACTATTCCTATGAATACATTCATCATCCTTTTGAAATATTAGTGTTATTATACCGATAACAAATAACTACACACCAATAAATTAAAAAAAAAAGTCATCTTACTTGTATTCTGTTTATCAATGATATATAGGAGCACACATTTATTGATTTTTGCAACAAAGTATGTTGAATAACAATACATTGAAATTGAGAGAGGAAAAGATAAATTAGAAAAAAAAAATACTCACGTCTCAAGATAAAGACTATTATATAAGTCATTATGCGATTTTCCGATGATACTATTTTTGGATCAATGTCAGATAAAGTGCAATTAAAATTATCCTAATTTACTTTATCATTTTGATAATATTTTAAGATATAATGTTACATTAATTGCTTTGACTAAATATAATTATAAAAATATAACATAGATATAGAAGTTTTTTTTTTTTTTAATCAATTGGTATTATAGAATGTAATAAGAATGCTAGTAGAATAAAGACGACTTCTTAAACCATGGCTGATTTTTTTTTTTTTAAGAAAAAACAAAAAGCATTAATATAAAAAAGAAATCAATAATTTTAAATTCCCTTGTTTAGGTGTTTTTGGATTCTGTCAATTTTTTGGATATCAAAAATATTTTTTTACCATTCATTGTATATTTGAATACAAGTATAATGCATATACTGAACTTTATAAGTAATTATAACGGATTTGAACACAGAATTTTTAGCTCGCTCTAACTCACCAATCCGTTTTATATGACCAAAACACATGACCACATACTTGTGAAAAAAAAAGCAGTTCAGCACGAAATATGTATATTGGAGATTGTTTATATTTTTCATATGTATGTGGATATGTGTATCGGTTATATAAGATGGATTGGTTAGTGAAAGAAGATTGAAAGTCTGTGTTCAAATATCTTCTAATTACATTCATTGTATATCCAAATTTTGATGAGATGGAAAAAAAGGCACTTGATTCAAATTATGCATATTGATTTATAGATACATAAAAGTATTATAAATGTGTGCACAAACTAAATTGTTTATTTCAAATATTAAAAAGATCACTTGTGAAACTTTGTATAATATAAATGTTTGGATAAGTATTTGGATGCATTAATAATCTTATTTTGTCTGAAGCTTAAATATATATCTTAATTATTATAATTTATAGTTCACTCCAATTGTTTTTAAGCTTCTAGATTATTATCTAATATCAGATATGAGTTTAAATGGTGTTTGGGTATTAAAATAATAGATTGAGCTTTTTTATTATTTGAGCAAATATTTATCACCTTTTCTCTGCTTTCTTCTCTCCGATAATTAACTGGAAAGTTATAGATTACGAGTTTTCTACAGCCAAGACTAAGTAAGATATATTGCTCATAAATATTATTTTTGAGTTTACAGTATTTTAAAGGAATAGTAAAAATGTGTAGCTAGGTTATGGTAATTTTTAGTTTAATTAAAGTACAACTACAGACTAATATTTTGGTATCATATTTATTAGATTAACCTAATAAATTTATTTTTAAAACTTGGTGGAATTTTATTCGTGAGGCAAATTGTTTCTTCAGACGGGTGGTGCTTTCTGGGGAAAGTATAATAGTTTCTATTTAAGTATTACAATAATGATTAGGGTTCACTTTACTGCACATGCGTTAGATAGATTTAAAAGTTTAATAAATACTCTTCTTTCCAAACACAAAATAAATATTTTGAAAAGATAGAATGAATCACTCTAACTTTTTAACCTAAGCATATATGTATACGATAATCTTAAGCATTTGGAAATGAGAGCGTGAAGATATTCAATAATCACTTTAAATTCGTTTTACTACGTTTTAATGACTGGGACGAAATTTTTACAATAAGTTATTATTAGATGAAATGTTAAACATATCATCATTATCAACCATTATCAATCCACTGCAGGATGAAGGTCTCTCCAAGTTTAATCCATCTTCTCCGATCTTTAGCTTCTCTTCTCCACAACACCCCTGCACATTTTCTTATTTCATCCATCCATCTCACATGTGGTCTTTTTCTGGGTCTTTTACAATCTCTTGAAATCCAGTTTAAAATTTCAATTGTCCATCTATTATCATTTCTTCTAGCAATATGTCCAGCCCAATCCCATTTCAATCTTTTAATTTTTTCAATAAGGTCAGTAACACCTGTTTGTTGTCTTACCCATACAGTGCGTTTTCGATCTCTTCTTGTTACTCCCAACATACATCTCTCCATACTTCTTTGAGTGGTCTGAAGTTTCTGTATTGCTCTTTTATTAAGTGTCCAAGTCTAAGATCCATAAGTAAGAACTGGTAAAACACATTTGTTAAAAACCATTCTTTTCAAACACATAGGCATATTTCCTTTTAGTATCAAGTTATTTCTACCAAAAGCACTCCAACCAAGTTTAATTCTATGATTAATTTCCTCCATTATGTTTCCATCTGTATTAATAATCCGACCTAGGTATTTGTAATTGTTAACTTCTTCTAATTCTTCATAATCAATCTTTATTTTCATATTTTGAGCAAATCGATTAAACATTACTTTAGTCTTTTTAACATTTATCTTTAGTCCTACTTTTCTACTTTCATCTGCTAACTCCTGCAACATTTCCTGCAGCTCTGAAGCATTATTTGCAAAAACAACTACATCATCTGCAAAATCTAAATGACTTAAATAGTCTCCATTTACTTTCATTCCTTTAGTTTCCCATTTTAATCCACAAAATACTTCTTGCAGCACTGTTGTAAAAAGTTTTGGAGATATGGAGTCACCTTGCCTTACACCTTTCTCAATGTTGATTTTTCCAGTATCATTATGTAATCTAATTGTTGCTGTTGCATTTTTATAAATACTCTTTAAAATATGACAATATTCTGGATCTATACCTTGATGATCCAATGCTTTAATCACTGAAGAAATGTGTATAGAATCGAATGCCTTTTCATAATCTACAAATCCAAAACATAATGACAACTCATATTCATTTGTCCTTTCCTTGACTTCTCTCAATACCTGGATATGATCTATTGTACTAAAACCACTTTTAAATCCAGCTTGTTCTTTTGGTTGGTGGAAATCCAAAGTTCTCTGTAGACAAGTTGTAATTATCTTGGTAAAAATTTTATATAAAACTGATAAAAGGCTGATAGGTCTGTAATTTCTAATTTCTTCTTTATCATCTTTTTTAAATATTAATATTATTACTGCATCCTTCCAATCTTCTGGTACATCTTTATCATTTAGACATTTGGTATATAACTTTGCTAAAATTGTTTCTATTTCTTCACCTCCTTCTTTTAATATATCAATTATAATTCCATCATTTCCTGGAGCCTTTCCTTTCTTCATACATTTAATTGCATGTCTCACTTCTTCATTTAAAATTCTGGGCAATTCGGAAGATGTAATAGATATAGGAGATACTTGTTCTTTATTACTATATAATTCTTGATAAAAATCTTCTACCAATTTCATGATGTCATCTCTCTTTTTAGTAATAATTCCATCTTTTTTTCTTATTGCAGATATAAATTTCCTACCAATACCAAAATGTTGTTTAACATTCTTGAGACTTTTATTTTCTTCTACAGCTTTCCTTGCTATTTCACAGTTATACTTTCTTATATCATTTTCAACTCCTTTCCGTACCATTTTACAAAATTTGAGATATTCAATTCTTTTTAATACATCATTTTTGTATATCTTCATATTCCTTCTTTTCTTCATAAATTTTCTAGTCTCAGTAGAAATTTTATTAGTCAATTGCTGCTTTTTTCTACCAGCTATCTTTGTTGCAGTTTTTAAAAGTGTATCAGTTATTTTCATATTAATTTCATTCAAATCTGAATCATGTTCAAAATCTCCTAACACTTGAAACCTATTTGTAAGTTCTAATTTAAATTCATTAGAATGTTTCTGAAGATTAGGAATATCAACTGTAAATATTGTTTTTCTCAATAATTTTTGTCTCTCTAGTTTTACATTAACACGTAACTTACACCTTACTAATCGATGATCACTTCCTGTGTTAAATTTATTAAGAACATTACAATCTTGAAATATGTATTTCCTGTTAGTCAAAATATAATCCAATTCTGCTGTACCTTCATTTGGATGCTTCCATGTCCATTTCCTTTTAACATTTTTCTCAAAAAATGAATTCATAATATAAAGTTTTTCTTTTTCTGCAAACTCCACAAGTCTATGTCCTCTCTCATTTCTATTACCATAACCAAAATTACCTACAGCAATTTCATCTTTCATTTGTCTACCAATTCTAGCATTAAAGTCTCCCATAATAATTTTAAAATGTTGTTTACTCTGATCAAAAGCCTTTTGTACATCCATATAAAAATCTTCTACTACTTCATCACTATGAGAACTTGTTGGGGCATAAACCTGAATTATCTGCATTTGGTATCTGCTATTAAGTTGCATAACTAATCTTGCAACTCTGTCTGATACACCATCAATCTCCACAATATTGTTCTTCCACTTTTTATTTATAATTAATCCTACTCCACTTGTATTTCCAATATGTGTGCCTTTATAATAGAGTATATGTCCACTTTTTAAATCAATTGTTTCTTTACCTTTTCTTCTAACTTCACAAAGTCCAATAATGTCCCATTTAATATAAGACAATTCTTCTTCTAATTCTTGCAATCTTCCTTCACTTGAAAGTGATCTGCAGTTGTAAGTACCTAAATAAAAAGTCGTCATCAAATGGCAGCCTGGGTTCACAATCAGGGGATTCTTAGCACCCTCCGCCTTTGGCCACCAACCGCTGCCTTGGTTGGTGACTTTACAGCCTCCTGGGAATAAAGGCCATGCTTTATTTTTGTCTGTCATAATTGTATATATGTATTGGAAAAATATTTATCATTCACACAAACATTCATTCTGCTTTATCAGTCACTGAGAAGGAAGACCATGGTGTTTCTTGATCTTAAACTCAGAGGTAAAAAGCTAATGGGTGTTGGTGAGCAGCCCATCCATATTCGTATACTATATGAATAATCACATAGTAATAACATCTGCACCGACAAGAATGTATGGAGTGGACATTAGGAATTTGCCCTGCTCGGTTCCTTTAAGACCTCCAAGAGGCATCAAAGGGTCTCCTTTCAGTTAATAGCAAACTCCTTTCTGCAGCCATTAAACATATATAACGAGTTATTTATTTATATAGAGCTATGTTTTTTTAATATGTAATAATAATTAAGTATCTTTCCATTAATTTATTATATATGTTTAACATTTCATCTAACTCATTATATATATATTTAACATTTCATTTAATAAAGACTAAAATAATTATTTAATATCTTCATGCTCTCAGTCATGCTCTCATTTCAAAATGCTTAAGATTTGCCTATACACGTACCTTTTGGTTAAAATGATAGAGTGATCCATTCTATCTTTTCAAAATACTTTATTTTGTATTTGAAAAGGAGAATAGACATTAAAAGCTTAAATGTATCTAGCGCATGTGTAGTGGAGTGATCCATAATTATTATTATATATTAAAAATATAGCTCTATATAAATAAATAATTTGTTATATATATATATATGCAAGTATTGGTTTATTTTTGTGAATATACAATGAATGTATTACACACTACTTCAGAGCTAGAAGACTATATGTCTGCTTTATACTAATTACCTGTATTATACATACATCATAATAATACAACTGGAAGAATAGAATTGATCATATTATGACATTTAAATGTTTTGGCAAAAAGGGATATAGCATTTCTAAATATTGTCTGCAGCTAATATTTATTTTTTAAAAAGTTTCTCAAATTCATAAAAAATTTTCCATCAAATATTGCCTTGATATATAAATGTAATATTGCACATGTGATTCTTAATTATGTTATTAAGACGTTTTAAACTGAAAATAATATCAATTATTCGTATTCATGGAGATCCACATAGAGAATGTTTAATTCCATATAAAATACAAGCCATTTTAATGTATATATTGGTGCACATATGTACAAAGATAATTACAAATTCAAGTGAATGCTATTAATCAAATTCATCAGGCACTTGACTAGATTAGATATTATTATTTCTTGAATAATGACCATTCAACAATACACTTCTTATCATTCCCTCAATAATAATAAAAGCAGTAATATTTTATTAATTAGTAAAAGCCAATTTTTGTAAATTAGCACAAATTCAGTTTAAAAACTTATGCTTATTTTATGTTAAAAACTGATTTAAAAGATAACTTTTTTATTCTCATTTAATTCTATTTATTTTTAAGCAAATCGTATTTTATCTTTTAAACAACGTTAAAACTAGTCTCTTTTCCACCTCAGAGAAAATAAAATTAATTAAGAGATGTAGAAGTTGATGACCAATTATATTTACTAATTTACAGTTACTAACTTAAAAGTTTTTTTATCCTTAATTTAAATTTCATCACCATCATTTCCAATCCTTATCAATCCTTTAACATGATGAATGTTTCTCCAAGTTTAAGCCACTTTCTCTGACTCAGAGTCTAACATATTACAGAAACATTTTTTTCTATTCATCTCACACGCGATCTCTTTCTAGGTCTTTTACAATTTTTTTTCTATTTAATACTTCAGCTGTCAATATTTTATTATTTCTTCTATAAACATTCCAATCTGAATCTGGCTTCAGTGATATCATTGATAACTGTTTGTTCTCTCATACAATTATTTCACTTTTAATTTCTTTTCTGTATTTCCAACATGCATCTATTCATCTTAGAGTAATAAGTGAAAACTGATAAAACAATCTTATTAAAAATCTTCCGTTTCAAATACATAGGTATATTTCCATTTGATAATAAATTATATCTTCCAAAGTCACTGCCTTCACGATTAATGTTATCATTAATTTCAGCCATTATGTTTCTATCTATATTAATAATCTAACAAATATATTTGTACTTGTCATTTTTATCTAATACAAGTTTCTTCTTTTGAGAAATTCTATGGAACCCTATTTTTTACGCTTTTCTTATTTTTATCTAGTAACTCATGCAACGTTATCTAAAGCTCTGAAGCATTACTTGCAAAAAGCAATTCGTTCCTTTATAAAATAAAGATCACATAAATAATCAATAAGTATTTTATTCCATTAGCTTTTCGTTTTAGTCCAATTTTAATATATATATTAAAATGAAAGTTATTCGTGGGCAAAAGATGTTTTACGAATCATGTTTTCGAGAACGACTATGTTTAATTAATACAATAAAATTAAAGTAAAATACCAACGTTCAACAAGATAACACTAGCTCTCAACTGGATAAATTATGAATCACGTGACTGTTGCACTTATAATGATTGTGTCACATGGTTTTTGAATAGTTTGGATCAAATTTGATGTTTTTCTTCAATATGAGTGAGGAAACTAATTCATATAGTTGGTTGAAATTCAAAGATCTTTATAGACAAGTTGTAATTATCTTAGTAAAATTTTTGTATAAAACTGATAAAAGATTGATAGGTCTGTAATTTATAATATCTTCTTTATCACCTTTTTAAAATATTAATGTTAAGAGTCCATCCTTCCAATCATATAATACATCTTTATCATTTAGTCATTTGGTATATAATTTCCCTAAAAAAATTCTGTTTCTACAATTGCTTCTTTTAAGATATTGATTGTAATTCATCATTATCCGGAGCTTTCTTCATAAATTTAATTGCACATCTCATTTCTTCATTTACATTTCTGGTCAAGATATAATAGTGGTACTTGTTCTTTATTACTATATATTCCTTTATAGAACCCGTCTACCCATTTCATGATGTCAGGTCTTTTTTTAGTAATAGATCCATCTTTCTTAATTATTGCAGATGATGTTTCCTACCAATACCAGAATTTGTTTTATACTCTTGAGACTTTTATTATCTTCTATAAAAATTCCTTGCTAGTTTTACAATTATACTTTCTATATCATTATCCATTCTTTTTTGCATTACTTTACAACATTTGAGATATTCAATCATTCTTAATGCATATTTTTTTACATATTTCCATATTCCTTCTTTTCTTTACAAATTGTCTTGTCTTAGAAGAAGTTTTACTGGCCAATTGCTGCTTTTTGTACCAGCTATCTTTGTTGATGTTTTAAAAATGTATATCAGTTATCATTGTATTGACTTCATTCAAGTATGAATCATGTTCAAAATCTGTTAACATTTGAAAGCGATTTGTAAGTTCTAATTTAAATTCACTGGAATGTTTCTGATATTGGAAATATCAACTGTGATTATTGTTTTTTTTTTAATATTTTTGTCTCTAGTTTTGCATTAATTATGTATTTTATACCTTACTAATGGATGACTACTTCTTGTGTTAAATTATACATATTTTCTGTTAGTCAAAATATAATCCAATTCTGCTGTATCTTCATTTGAATGTTTTCATGTCCATTTGTGTTTAACGTTTTTCACAAGAAAAGAATTCATAGAATAAAGTTTTTCTTTTTTTGCAAATCCCATAAAATTATATCTGCTATCATTTCTTTCACCATAACCAAATTTACCTACTGCCCTTTCATCTTTCATTTGTTTACCAATTCTAGCATTAAAGAGTTCCTTGACAATTTTAAAATATTGTTTGTTTTGATCAAAAGCTTTTTGTATATCCATATAAAAAATATCTCCTTCTTCATCAAAATGAGAACTAGTTGGGGCATAAACCTGAATTATCTGCACTTGATATCTGTTGTTAAGTTGAATAACAAATTTTGCCACTCTATAGATACACCATCATCTCCACAATGTTGTTCTTCCTCACTTTATTTATAATGATTCCTACTTCATTTGTCCTTTCAATGTTTTTACTTTGTAGTAGAGGACATGTCCACTTTTTACATGATTTGTCTCTTCATACTTTCAACTTCACAAAGTTCAATAATGTCCCATTTAATATGAAACAGTTCTTTTATTTTGTGCAATCTTCCTTCACTTGAAAGTGATTTGTAGTTTTAAGTTCCTAAATAAAATGGCATCATCAAATGACAGTCTAGATCTATAATTAAGAGATTATTATCTTCCTCTACCTATATGTGGACAGAGAAAGAAAACAATATGAAGAGAAAATAGTGATTTCAGTAGAATGTGTTGTATGATGACATCATTGATTTTTCTCATTTTAATGTTGCATTTAATGTTGAACCAAATATTGGTTGATTAATTATTAATAGAAAGAATGTTGATAAAATCAACAAATGTAATATGACAAGTATATTATGATCTGATCAGGGTACTACTACTTTTATAATGTCAATGTAAATTGAAACAAAGGGATAATTAGAAATGTAAATTGCTAATTCGTATAAACTCATTTAAATTTTATTTTTAAATATTGATTATATTTAAAACAGTAAATTATTTTAAATTTGTTTCACTTCCTTACTTTGCTTCTTTATTCTTAGATATTTGATTAAGTTATTATTATTGTTAATATTATTATTAACATCATTTTGCAACGATTCTTAATTATTTATAATTCAATTAGCCTAAGTTGTAAAAAAAGACAATAATGGAATTGATTATTATAATAAAGCCAATATTTCAAGTTTAAATTAGATTAAACACATTAAAAATACAATTAAGACATTAATACGAAAGAACTAATAATAAAAAAAGTAAAATAAAAAGGAAAAAAAAACATAATAGAATACGGAATTATCTCAGGCATCCTATTTAAATATTTATACTTTCATATCAACTACATTTTTTTATTTTTAAAAAATACATTTAAATTAATTGTAGAATAAATTAATATATGGACTAATAGTAAAGTAAATTTGTTTAGAACACATTGTAATTCTTAATCTATAATTGCCTAAAATTGTTGATGGAAAATCTTATTTACTATAGAATAAGTATGATTGTGTTCAAATGTTCAAAGAAGAATTAAATTATTCATTTTTGCCACAGAGGGAAAAATGCATCTTAATCATCTACAGGACCGATTTTTCTAAAATGAACCTAGACACCTCCCAATTACTATTTCTTGCCAAACATTAGAAAAAGTAGATAATTCAATAAACAGTGAGGATTGCCAATTCCTCTACAAGCTTTATGATAAATGCTTAGCCAGAGCCAGCACTTAAAATATCTCTGTCAGGAACCCCTCCCCAAACCCCTGACCATGGTTTCGTGCTTTGGCACTCCTCAGAGAGGTGTCAGGGTAGGTTCAGACACTAGATCTAAAAATACCAACCCAAAGCTAAGCACTTAGCTAAAAGTTATCTATTGAGTGGAAAATCTGAAATTTTCAGACATGTACATGTCTTCAAACCCAGCTATCCAACTCAAATAGCTATATGGGGCTGATAGATCTTCAGCCATGCAGATAGTAGTAGTCATAGCAATATAAAATTGCATAAGACTTTTTGGCAGAGACTATAAATAGTCAAAATAAAAGTCATAGATCAATTCATAGATCACATGACCCTATCTCTTAAACTTGTAAGTTATAAACAGTGAAGATTGCCAATTCCTCTACAAGCTTTATGATAAATGCTTAGACAGAGATATTTTAAGTGCTGGCTCTGGCTAAGCATTTATCATAAAGCTTGTAGAGGAATTGGCAATCCTCACTGTTTATAACTTACAAGCTTAAGAGATAGGGTCATGTGATCTATGAATTGATCTATGACTTTTATTTTGACTAGAAAAAGTAGATAATTCAATATTTTCGATTTTTTAATTTAAGCCAAATTTAGTTTAATATTAACATAAATATTATTGGATATTATAAAAACGTGTATATTTTGTATTTTAATTTAATTTTCATATTCTCAGGGAACGCAAACAGTCAACCAAACAAATAAACAAACAAAAAGTATCAAGATCTTGTAAAATTTATCGTTCATAATATTTAATAATTCATATAAAAATATCCAAATAGTTGGAAGTAATTTTGTATTTAGAATATAATAATTCCCTTCCTTTATAAATATTAGAAATAATCATATATGTATATAAAGTTAATTAATAAAATGTCTTAAAATTTTTATAATGATATTATTTTTATAAATATCCACATGTGTTGGTGTGCGTTTATATATATATTAGAAAAGACTTGATATAGATACAGATATATATATATATATATATATCTGTATATATATATATATATATAAGAAGAGACTTGATCTCAGACATTCGCGCTCTCTACAGCTATACATTTCATCTTATAAACTGAAACACATGACCACATACATATGAAAAAAATAAATGATCTCAAATATGCATATTTTGTGCAGAACTAGCACTTACCAATTGGCCCAAATCACCATCTCCTCATACATATATACAATCAGTGCTTAGTTTATATTATATAGCAATTCCTCAAACCTTAATAGACAAGCTTCCATCTTCACCACTGTCCAACTGTTTAGTCATCCATTTCATTGATGATATTAACATGGAATGCTCAAAGCTCTTGTTGAAACTAATACTATTGTCTTTCCTATGTTGATTTTACTTCACTGATCTTTCACATATAGAACCTTAATCTTTCCATTTAAATATGCAGAAGAGGGATGGGCAGAATACAGAGTGAATTTGTAATATTTAAATGCATATACGTTTTCTATACTGATCTTAATGTAATTAGAAGGGACTTGGACTCAGACTTTAAATCTCTCTGCAGGTATTCATTCCATCTCATACAACCAATACGCATGACCACATATATGTGAAAAAACTAAATGATTTCCAATATGCATATTTTGTGCTGAACCAGCATTCATCAGATGGTCTAGATCATCATTTCCCACATGTTTGGGGGAGATGGTGATATATACCAACTGATTAGTGCTGATTCAGCATGAAATGTGCATATTAAAGATCATTTATCTTTTTCACATGCATGTGGTCATGTGTATTGGTTGCATACAATGGAATGAATAGCTGCAGAGTGCTTGAAAATCTGAGATCAAATCCCTTCTAATTACATTAATTTCAGTATAGAAAATATGCATGTATTTAATCATTATATCAAGTCATATGTCACATGACCTAATTTAACAAGCTATATATATATATATAGTATATATATATATATATATATATATATATATATTATAACTTAAATATTAGATCAAATAGATATATTACCACTGATATTATATTTGTAAATACTTAACTGTGTAACATGGTAACTTAAATATTATATATCTGAGAATAAGCTATTGAAATTGATTACTTTCAATAATCAACTAAATATTAATTATCAATCAAAATATTGGTGGCTTAAATTCACCAACTTCTACTTAAGATTAAAAAATATCATAACATCAATAATCAGAAACAATAATGCTTGGAGACTAGTCATTTCAACTAGCTGGTATCTGGCCTATTTCAAACCCTAGTTAGGCAGCCATTGTTTCCTCAATAAACAAGTAGGAACACAGGGTAACTCAAATAAACTCTTAAGACATTATGACTTATGAAACCACATCATGTAGGTGAGTACATTGTTAACCCAATAAAAATATTTTCTCAATAAATCCAACAGTAGATTTTACTCACTCTTATCTCTTGGTTTGATATCAAGTACATATTTAAGTAAATAACAAGTGAATATGGTCTAGCAGGGCGCCACTAGGCTATCTGAACCTAGACAAAGTTATATCTTATGACCTTTTCACATGTACCAGGTTTGAACCTCTTTTGGTACTTTATTTCTTACAAAAATGGAGGATTTTGCTTTTAGACCCATATCACTGTATGCACTAACATTTAGGTAAACATAGAACATTCTTAAACTAAAGTGGTGTATATAAAATTCATCAGACAGAAATCATCTCCTAGATCTTAACATAATAAATGCATATCAATATTTTTATAAGTTTTATTAGCTCATATTATACTATTAATTTAGGATGGCAATTCACTCATCCTTGCATGATGTAGATGATTGAATGGTAGTTATTATAATGATTCATGAATGTCAACTAAATACCATAAAATCATTTATTTATGGCCTTTAAACATTTACCTAGCTCATTAATTAAAATGTGATGATGATGATGACGATAATGAAAGTTTCATCCACAGCTTTAGAACTAAGCCTTACCATAAAACTTAAATTTTAGAAGTTCATAAATATTGTTTAATCTTAGTATATCTAATTAGTACTTAAATAATTAATATTCACCATTGATGATGAATGATCACAACTAATAAAGAATACCCTTAATAAAATATATACACCTCATTTAATAAAACAAATTAGCATTTATTACTGCATTTCTAACATATACATACAATTTATAGATAAACATGAAAATTTATAATAATAATAATAATAATAATAATAATAATAATAATAATAATAATAATAATAATAATAATAATAATAATAATAATAATAATAATAATAATAATAATAATAATAATTGACTATTTTGACATCCTAATATTAATTTTAAGTTCCCCCCTCTCCATTAATGATATTATGTATATCAAATTGGATAACAGATTTGCTAAATTTTCCATCCACAAGAAAAATATTTCATAAAAAAATAAACACTTTTTTGTGCATACATACTTTAGATCTTTATACCTCTAAATTTAATATATAAAGTAGAATGATTAATGGGGAAAATGTTAGTGGAATCAAAAGAAGAAGATTTACAGAAACAAGTTTTTAAATTACTTCCCTCTAAGCTACCACCAATATCGCTATTTCTTAACTCAAAGCAAAATAATCCAATATTTCTACTGCTATATATGTCTATTATTCTCACATTCATGCACCATCATATACATGTAACAAGTTAATATATCACTGTGCATATGTGTGTGTTGTTCCCCATTATAACTAAAACATTATTTAAAAAAAACAAATTAATAATATAAAAAAAATCTTTTACATATTAACAAACATTTCATAATTTTAGATTAATATACCATAATACCCTTTAGACAATAAACTTCACTAATAAGCAGGGTATAATAATTTTAGCATACATAAAATTATTACTCAAGGTTTATAGCTATTATTATTGAAGAAATTTTTGGTGGAACTCGATTTTGTTTGTTTTAAAAGTTCTAAACTTTATTTCTAAAATTTTACAAATAGTCTCTGATATCATAAAATAAAAATATATAATAAAAATTTATAATACCAGTCCCTTTTTATTTTGTGGAGGCTTCCAAGAGTTCAAATTTAGCTTGTTAAATGTCTATACTTTTGCAGCAAACAATTTCTGCAGTTCACTGGAACAGTTTCTTTTCCTGAGGCTTATAATTATTTAAGGGTGATGATGATGATGAGGTTATTTGCTTCAGCAGGAACCACTTGCCACTGGAACTGTTTCTTCCCTTCCTTTTATGCATAATTCTTCTAATAAATGGAGTATATCAATTGTTCTCCCATTTATAATTTTTTCTTGGATTTAAATTCTGTCACTGGAGTAACTGAATGAGCTGACTCACTACTTATTAATAGATTAATTATTTTCTCTCAGCCTTCAAATGCAGGTGAATGCTTTCTTTTACTTAAAATATATTTCTCCCAATCAGTCATAATGTGTAGAATATTTTTAACTTCAGCCAAGACATTTTTTTTCTTTCCTATATGATATGTGGTCTCTAAGGTGTGTTATGGGATTTGCCCCAGATGAGATACATATAGATTTTTAGTCCATGATCCTTCTATTTTCCATCTTCAAAAAGAAACTTTATATTAAAAAATCATTTTAAATTGATATCTGGCAGAATTAAAATGTTTGTCTTTTTCTAGTTTGAATATTTAAAAATCTCTTATTCTGATTTTTTTTCAGACTGATTTTATACTTTATTTCTTGTTCTATTTTCAGCAAATCCTTTAATTATATTCCTAGTGTGACTTTCTCTAGAAACATGAAAAATCACACTACCTGGATTTTTCAGATTAATCCTGTTTTGAAGTAACATTGTTTTAATTCTTTTTCTTCCATATATCTGTCACAATTTTAGCCCTTGAAACTTTTCTTTTTGATCTAGAATGAGAAGACCCTAAAATTAGAGTTCTCACATCGTTTAAGCTTTAACAGAAAAATAACCAATCTTTATAACACCAAATTGCTGAGTAAAAAAAATAACAGATTTTCTTCTTTTTCTTTTTCAATATGTAATAAATGTAGATTTCTTTATGCAATGTACACACACACTTTATCATCCAAATCATTTATAAAAACTGGCCTACTAAAATAATGTGAATGCTTTTTAGAAATTATAATTTTAATATCTAAATTTAAATCCATAACTTTCAAACCCCAAATTATAATCATAAAAAACAAACATAGAAATAGATAAAAAATATTAGAATCTAACAAATATAGACTAGTTTTGAAGAAAGTTAATGTTAAAAATATAAAATGACAACTAACTAGCTTGTCATACACACTGCCTATATATGTGTTATAACCTTATATAAAAAATTAACTATTGAATAAGAAGAAAGTGTGTACTACTCTTTTGAGTTTTATCAACACACAAACAACTAATGAACATAACTGTTTCCCCACTCTCTTTTTGTCTTAGGCTTTATAGAACTTGATCCTGTAGGTTTAAACTTGGTTGCCCTACTACCTCCTTTCCTATATAAAAATGTGATGATGATTTTTATTCCATATTTTTCTTCATGCACATTACTACATATTTAGCTACTGACTAAATTGTAATGCTTTATTATATATATATATATATATATATATATATATATATATATATATATATATATATATATATATATATTATATAATACAATAGCAGACATGTACCAACATTTATACATATAATGCTAAAAGAGATGATAATAGATGGATAGTTGAAGTTTTAAACTGGATCCCAAAAGATTGTAAAAGATCTAGAAAGAGACCACATGTGAGATAAATACATAAAATAAGAATATTTGTTGAGAGATATGGAGCAAAATCATTGTTTTGAAAAATTAACAAACATACATAGACGTCATTCCTGCAGTTGATTGATAATGATTAAAAATATTGGAAAATGTGTTTATATTTTCTTTGTCTAGAGATGCCTGATATCATTAAGCTCCATACCCATTCATCTATTAACATAAATAATACTTTATTGATTATTTTAACCTTTTATGTATAATTGCCAAAGATTGTTAGTGAAAGTGCCAACTATTTTTTATTTTACTTCTTATAAACATATAGGAAATATAATTACATGTAATGGTGATGGTATATATAAAGACTTTTAATCAAATCACCAATATTTTTATATAATTGATTTATTTAGAACTTGAAATAAGAATGGAATAACTGAAATGCTTTTACTACTCAATACACTCGAACTTATTGGATAAACTTTTCTGTTTTTTTTTAATGTAGAAATATTAAGACAGATTTAGGTTATGCCACTAAACATCACATGATCACTATCTCTTATACTAGAAACATAATTGTTATTAAATAAGGCAAACTCTCCATACAGTAGTGCCACCCTGTGCCAACCAGAGTAATTGTTTAATAACAATTATGTGCTAGTATAAGAGGTAGTGATCATGTGATGTTTAGTGGTTTAACACCAATTCTGCCTAATAGGATAGTGGTGGCTATGGTTGTTAAAGAGCCAAATACACCAAAATGTATGGGTTCTGAACTGAGTTCAGACCCATATGATTATATAAGCTATTGAGCTTAGATTGAAAATATTATTGTGTTTTCAATTTCATTCTCATAGTTTTGTAGTTAAGTAGAGTTAAAAGGTGGTTGCTGGAGGGTTGCATTAGACCCTAAGATCTAGGTGCAGTGCTCTCAGATCCAAGGCTCCTCACTGACAAAGGCCACAAGCCAGAAACTAGTCTGTGGATATTGGATGAGTAGGCACTAGATAAGAATTTTATGCACAAGCCTTCTGGCATCTATTGATTACTCTGGTTGGCACACAGTGGCACTACTGTATGGAGAGTTTTGCCTTGTTTAAAGATTTAGGTACTTGGAATGACTTTATTTTTTTTTACTGATCTAATCATAATTTCATAATAACAATAGCCTTTTGTTGTTTTGGCTAAATTCACTCTTTTGTGACTCAAATATACTTTGATTTACTAATTAAAAATTTCAAAATGTCAGTATTGTGTGGAAAAACATAATATAAAGAAACTGACATCACCAATTGATAGATTCTTTGTTCTGAAGCCCAAGATTGTGCTCATGAGACTTCTTGAAAGCCCTCATTTTTTGTGTAAATTTCAAAAAATAAAAATATATAATTTCTGCACTCTCTTTATATATTTGATTATTTTTGCGCAATGTTTGTGGAATATCTATTTTTGAACAAGATTATTAATGATTAATCCTAGATTTTATTTGATATTTCCGTAAAACAAGGGAGATGTGATTGTCTTAAAAAAAACAGCTGGATAATCAATGTAGCAATTGTAGTTATTTTGGCTTTTTTAAAAAAAAATAATTATAAATGATCACCAACATAGCTGAGCATTGATCGTATATATGGGTGGAGATAATAATCTGGACCAACTGACGAGTGCTGATTTAGCACGAAATACCTATATTGATGATTATCTACCTTTTTGAAATGTGTGTGATCAAGTGTGTCAGCAGTATGAGATAGCATGGATAGTTGAGAGTCCTGTGAAATTATGAGTTCAGATTCCTTATATTATTACATATTGGACTGCAGGTATGAAAAAGCCTGTACTATAGAAAAAAATCATATATTAAAATTATAACTGATATTCTAAATTTTAAAACAGAATTTTGTTGCTTTATGTATTTTTAATAATTCATTCAGGTTTTAGATAATGTAAATAAAATAAATTTTAAGTCATTTGTAATTCATTTTTTCTATACTCATGAAATGTTTGCAAAGTTGATGTTACTATTTTTAAGAATGCTTCCAAGTTGGAAACGTATAGGAAATAATAAAAATAATCAAAAAAGCAAGTCATATATAACGCCACATTACTTTTTTAATGAGCTTGTAATTACAAAAATGCAATACAGAGAGCGTACCAATAGCTCAAACAAGCTCTTAATTAATAAGTGCGGTATGAAAAAATATTTAAAATCTCTATCCAGAACACTCTTATCTCCAGACCAACTGGTTTCAAGCTTATGGCTCACGTCAGTGGAGAGATAGAATATTTGGATACTAGACCTAAAATATCAACTCAAAACTCAGCACTTATCTCATCCGTATATTTAAGTAGAAACTCTGAAATTTTCGGACATGTACATGTCTTTAAATCCAGCTATCTAACTTAAATAGCTATATGGGACTGAACTAAATTCAGATCTACCATATTTTAATAGCCCTAGCATACACAAAGCCTTACAGGTAAAATTATAATTAGATATCTGGATTTAAAGACATTTTCATGTCCAAAAATTTCAGAGTTTCTACTTAAATATACGTATGAAATAAGTGCTGAGTTTTGGGTTGATATTTTATGTCTAGTGTCCGAATATTCTAGCTCTCCACTGACGTGAGCCATAAGCTCAAAAACAGTTAGTCTGAAGATAAGAGTGTTCTGGATAGAGATTTTAAATATTTTCTCTTACTGCACTTATTAATTAAGAGCTTGTTTGAACTATTGGTACACTCTCTGTATTGCATTTTTATAGGAAATAATTTGAAATATATAGAAACATTGTAATGAATAAAGATTAATTTGTTAAAAGAATGATTTGGAAATTTAATACAATAGCTATCAAGAGACGGCAATAATATGCAATCTCCAAGAGAATTATAGCTACTTTATTCTGTAATTGGCTATGCTAAATTTTCTGCTTGAAGATAAATGGTGACAGTAGAGAAATTCAAATGTAAAAATTATAATTATCGATGTTAAATTAATATTGGATACCAACTAATTAATGCAATTTATTATGACAAATTAATATTTACAGTTACATCATAGATTTTAATAAGATGTGTGTTGTAAGATTAGATACTCATTCATATAGAGAAATTATACATAGTATTTTAATATTTTTATGTAAAACTATATCTAATGGTTAAAACTCTTGCTTCTTTAATAGAAATAACTGATTTTGATAACAATGGTTTTTAGAACTACTTAATGCAAAGAGCTTTGCTAATTGCTCAACAACCTTTGAGAGAAATGCTTAGCAGGGAAAAGCATTTAAAATATCTCTATCTAAAAACCACTACCTGCATGCCTAAAAACACCAACTCAAATCCAGTATTTATCTGAGAGTTGACTATTGAGTAGAAAATCGGAAATTTTAAGATACCTAAATGTCTTCAAACCCAGCTATCTAACTCAAATAGCTATATGGGGCTAAGAGTTTTTCAGACAAACCATATATTAGAAGTCTTTGCAATATAACATTGCATAAGACTAAAAGCAAAGACTATAAATAGTCAATAAAAAAATGTGTCATATATCACATGACTCCACTTCTTTTTTAAGTTTGTTACAATTATAACATTATAAAATGGGTATAAAGTAGGAATACAGATTTGAGAAAATTTTTAATTCAAACTGGTTAAAATAAAAAAAACAAACAATGCACTCATCAATTATCTTTTGTTTGTAGTTGTGTCTTGACTTAATTCAAAAATTAATCTACAGAATATACTTAATGTTTAGATTGTACATGTAAAGGTTTCAGTTTAGCAATAAATGTTCAAAAAGTGCAGGTCTTTTATCAATCAGTGAATAAAAATTATATATTCTGCAACTTGGTTATTAATTCGAAAATGTAAATCAATTAAATATTTTGATATATTTTAAAACAGAAATGTAAATGTTGAGACTTAATATAGATCATTATTCTGAAGCTTTAAACATGCAAAAAGTAGATCTATTCAACATTGTGATATATTATAACAAATTATTTGTCATAAGGCATTTTGGTATTACGAAATATAATTTTATGGAAGTGAGGCATAAAAGCAATAGAAAAATATCATTTAGTGTTACTCTGTAAAATTATGTACAATAAAATGACAAAATTTTATAAACAATAAATGTTTTTAATTTTTCTGATTGATAAAGGAGAGAATCTACTATTGGGTAAACCTATTTTCTTTACATTGAGTGAAGCAAAAAGCATTGGCGGTCAAGAGGTCAGCACAGTTGCTTTACAAGCAGTTGCCCTGGGTTAGCAGGTTCACGTCCTGGCCGATGCTCTGACACATAAAAAAAAAAAAACAATGAAAATAATAGAATTTCTAAACAAATATTTTATGTTAGTCTTGAGCATAGGTTTTGCGACAGTGACAGACCATATTTATTTTAAAGATTATCCCCCCCCCCAAAAAAAAAAAAAAGAAATAAATATTGAAATATTGATATTTTCATTGGATAATTTATTGCTAAAAATAGAGTATACTTATAGAGCTTTACTTAGACAAAGTGTTAATGCTTTTCAGAAGGTAAAGTTAGATACAATTATTAAACAATTAATTGTTAATATTACATAAACAATTTAATTGATGCGAATGTTTTACATGTAGATATGCTTGTATTACAGAATTGATTTGTATTATTGTCATAAATCTCATGTGCAATCTTTCATTTCTATTATTACTGCTACTTCCTCTTTATTCTTTTTTTCATCTTGTTCTTCATCCTTCCTTTTCTTCTTCTTCTTATTATTATCATTATTGTTTTAGTTGTTATTATTATTATTGTTGTTATTATTATTATTATCATCATCATTGTTATTATTATTATTATTATTATTACTACTACTACTACTACTACTACTACTACTACTACTACTACTACTACTACTACTACTACTACTACTACTACTACTACTACTATTATGGAGTTGCCTAGATTATCAGACTCCTTTGGAATGACTACTGGTAATACTGCTTATATAAGGATTGTATACTTTTAATCTTAAAAATAACATGTTTTTTTTATTATTATTTTAATTACTTTTAAACAATCATTCTGTGATGAATTTATATTTTTCTAAAGTGTGCTTGGAAATGCTTAAGTGAATTTTAATAGGTAATGAAATTTTTTTTCCAATAATATATACTTTATTGTACAATAATAAGTTACATGAATTTTACAATGTTTTTGCCAGTGTGATAATTGTAACAAATGTCTTATCAATTAGAAAACTTACAGCAATGTTCAAATAGGTGTACAAATTATTAGTTACTGGTTAAATATAGATGATTACAGTACAATTGAAGGAGATAAGATTAAATAGAAATATTTTAAGGGTAGAAATATTTATATTAGCAATTATACATTTATTATTATTTGTAAAGATTTCTCTCTTTTTACTTATTTATGTGTTGCAAATCAAAAATAAGTTTATTAGCTTTATAAGCAAATTTGTACATTGTTATACCATGTTGAAGCTTGCATACAACTGTATTCTTGTGATGATAGATGCTACTCCATGTAGTAATCTTTTTTAAACTTGGATAGTTTTATATGGATAGCCTGTCTATTTTGGTGGTAGTCTGTCTTTCTGAGAATTACATCACTAGAATTCAGGTGTCTGATTCGGGCATTTGTGTTGATGATAAAGCCTATTTCTGAGGTGATCACCCATTGTCCACCACAGGGATTATGGGAACTAGGATGAATGCATCAATCGGTTAGGAGTTTGAGGATTTGCCAAGTTTTCTTATACTGATTTGATTTTTGTAAGAATTTGGTTTTGTGGGTTAATGATGGAACAATTTTTAAAGAACATTTTAAGTTTATTCTATGTATTGTACCTTGAATATATTTTATTGTATTAAATAAATAACATTGCAACATTTGTCATAGGATTAATGGTAAAAAATTTTCAAATTAACGAGATGGGAAGCAACTTATTATTATGCATTATATATGCTCTCTAGTTAAAATTTAAAATTTTAATTATGCAGTCTTTTATATGTGTGTGCGTGTTTAATTTATTTCCTCCCAGAGTGACAAATAATGTTTGCGTACAAGAAAAAATAATAATTTAGTAAATTTCTATAACTACAAAAATTTGTACTATTAGAATATTTTCATAGAATATTAAAATTAAATTGGCTTTGAATTTTGTTTGATTAATTTGCAAATATTTTTATAGCAAAATATAATCATACATGTCATCTTAAATACTATTTTTTATTAAGTAGAAGTTTTTTGACGTCTATGGAATAATGAGTTTGAAAATGTAGTCATTATTTTCAGTTGATTTAGAAAATGAATTTGTAATAATTGTGTTATTAAAAATAATAATGACGACTTGATCAATAATATAACGTTTATAAAAAAATAGTAATGAAATTAAAATTTTCCATATTTCAAGATAATGAATCTATATTAGTAATCGGCTTGTCTTGCAATGTTTAAATTTGTTATTTTTTAATGTATTTTTTCAATGAAATAAATGACTGCACAATCATGTCATTTGTTATACATATGTTTTTTTTCTAATTTCATGAAAATGGTGTTGAATATAAATGTTAATAAAATCATGATTGTTAGCCCGTGAATTTAATTAGGACAAATTGCTCGTTTTGCCTCTTTAAAATTCTTAGCTGGTTTCAATATTAACTCCAATTATTACAGGATAATAATTGCAATGTGTTGATAAGATCTTAGACTCTAAAGAAATAGATTTTTTCCCCCTTTTAATTTCTTTGTAGTTTTTGACTGTGATGGTAGAAGGCTTGATGGTATGGCTTAAAGTTGAATTTATATATTATATTTGTAATAAATTTGTCTGCCTGACATTATGGGTGTAATGTATTTGATGTATATATATATAGTTTATATTCCGTGATCTAAATAGATTTCAAATGTAATTCAAATGATAGATCAGCCAAAATTTAATAAACCAATAAATTATCTCTAGAGCTTACTTGATAACACATTGGATTCATGGCAGTTACTATATATTCAGGTATATATATAGATTTTTCTATAAGGATATATAGATGTGATAATCTCTAAATGAAAATCGAGAAGATTGAGATATAAAGGAGATTCTATTTGGAAAGATTTTTTAAAAACATTCTAAATTTAATTTGTATTGGTGGGATTTTAATGTTTTATTCAAACCAGTGATTGTACGTCTACAACCTCTTTCTATTTTATATCTGTGGATGGTGTGTGAAAGTGAAACTCAGTATATTGATATAAAAGTTTTAACAGGATGAACCCAAAATATGTATTTTATATATTTAACCCGTGCAAATCTTCGTTTTAACATATATATATATATATAATTACAGATATAATTTATATCCCTGGCGTTCTTTAATTAGATTTTCAATGGTATTAATGAAAATGTGCTTATCACTTTTTTAAAGAAATTAAATGAATATGAAATTGTATTAGTATCAAATCCTAATTTATTTTGCAAAAAATTTTTTTTAAGTAAAACTGCTACCTAATAAAACATACAACCTTCAAAATTGAACATAAGTCTAATAGGTAAATTTTATTTCTGTTCTTTTAAATTTGCAATGATCCTTGGCAACTAATGGGTAAATAGATAAATACATTTTCTGTAAATATTTAAATGATGTTTAAGCATAGAATTAGTAAACTTCATTCTTATTGTATTTAATAATGTAAATGTTAATTTTTCAATTTCTTTATGAAATTTTTTTGTATTAATCTTTGAACATTAAACACAATCTTCCGTCTTTAACCTCCATAATATTTTTATTATTATTATCAGAAAGTGTTTCACTATTCAAGTAATCTGCTAATAACCATATATCATCATATTTTATAATAGAGAGCTTAAATGAATATATAATGAGGAAAATCAGTCTACTATTCTTTTCATTTGGTTATTAGCTTACAAGATTGAAGTGGAATTAAGGAGTATTATGAATTAATTTCATTGGCTACATATGTGCATCCAGTGTAATGGTTTATATATATATATATATATATATATATATATATATATATACATATATATATATATATATATATATATATATATATATTGCAGGTTCATTCATGTTAAAAGGCCATATTGTATCAATAAGTGAGATGATACATGCAAACTTCCTCCTATTTGGAAAGATTTTTTAAAAAAACATTCCTAAATTTAACATTTTTGCTATTGGTGGAATTTTAATGTTTTATTCAAATCAGTGATTGTAGAGCCTCTACAACCATCTTTCTACCTTTTATAACTCTGTGGATGACTTGTGTGACCAAGTCGAAACGTCAGTATAGTAATATTAAATGTTTTTAACACGGATGAACCTGCAAAATATGTATTTTATATATTTAACCAGTGCAAATCTTCATTTTAACATATATATATATTATAAAGAGCTTATTTGCAAGCTCTTTATATAACATTTGTAATACAAGCTTGTTTAAATTAGGTCGTGTGACACCTGCTTGATTTTTTGTAATATACATATATGCATGTATGTGTGTTTTTGGCAATGTTATATTGCTAAAGCTATTAATATATGGTGTACCTGAACTTAGTTCAGACCAATATGGCTATTTAGTTAGATAGCTTGATTTGAAGACTTATAGATGTCTGAAATTTTCAGATTTTCTACTTAATAAGTTAACCATTAGATAAATTCTGGATTTGAGCTGGTATTTTTAGATCTAATGTTTGAATACCCTAGTGTCTCACTGATGACAGTCAGCAGTTAGAAACCAGTCTGGGGATAGAGATATTCAGAAAAGCTTATTAAGAGATAATCACACTCATTATGTAACATGTATATATATATGTCTGTTGTTGCACAAGTTTGCAACTTTATTTGTCTGCATATGAAAGTAAGATTTTAGATACTGTACTTTTAATGATATTAAAATTTACAAATATGTGGATGATGTTTTTGTTTTCGGACTTAACAAAATTATAAATGTGCTTGTAGAGGAATTAAATAATTTGAATGGTTGAAATTGACTATTGAAAAATAACAGAAAGTATTCAGAATTTTGATTTATTTATTACCAGGGATAATAGTATGTTAAGTTATAAATTAGTAATCAAACCATTGTCAAAAAGGGAATATATAAATTGTAAATCAAAAGTACCAATTATGCATAAAATGACATGTTTTATATCTTTTTTGTTTCATGATGAAAAATTGTCTTTATCAAAGTGATAAATTAAAAAAATATTGAAATACTTGCAAAATTGATTACTTGAAGTTCTTTATACATTGAACAGATTAATAATGCTTTATGTGAATCAAAAAACAAGTATAATGATTTACAGAAGTTGAAGAGTGCTAATAAAAATGGATATCTATTCCATACATGAATAATTCTAAAAATATCATATCTGTTATTTATCAAATTTTTCCTGGATATATGTTATCATATATCAATGAATCAAGGTGTAGAATAGAGAAAAGATTAAAGGAGCATCAATTGTTATATAAGCATGCAAAAAGTAAAAATAATAATGATTTAATGACTGCATCAGTTTTCTTGGATCATGAAACAACATTTTAAAATATAAATTTAAGTTTGACCATAAAAATTTTAAGATTCTTCATGAAGAGAGAAACCACAATAAAAGAAAAATTAAGAAGGCAATTTTCATAAATAGAAATAAAATGAATATAATTAATAGACAAGTCGCTAATATTAAGATTTGGAAATCCTGGAATTTCAATTGATGACGTTTTCTTCCGCTATAGTTGTTTTGAATTTGTTTTGAATTTATGACTGTTGAAAAGGGTTAAGAAATTAAAGACTGTGTATTATATTAATCACCTTAATATATATTATTTTTATTGTTATATATATATATACAAATATTAAGCATTAAATCACCCCACATGGTTAAGAAATCCAGTACTGCCTTCTGTGAACTAATATATAAATACATTAGAGTTTGTATTTCAAAATAGCTCTTTTGAAATAGGAACTCTAATGTATTTATATATTAGTTCACAGAGGGAGGTACTGGATTTATTAACCGTGTGGAGTGATTTAGTGCTCAATATTTGTATATTTATTTCATTATAACGTTATGCACTGGGATTATATTATATATATTACAACCAGAATAAATTTAAATGTATTGCAGTATTAGTACAATATTCTCCAGAGTCAAAATTGTAAAGCAATTATTAAAATGAAACCACATTCATTCACTTCCAAATTTTTATATGGATGAATAAACAAACTTTATCACCAGCCACCATGAAATTTTACTCAATAAAGATATTCAGATAGATTTAATGATTCAGCTTATTGTACAAATAACAAAATAACTTATTAATGGCTTCTCTGTCTGCCTTCCCTGCCAAAGCAGACAGTGAAACCATTAGTTGTGTAAAAATGTTTTTTTTTTAGTTTTTAAAAGTTTGTTTGGCCCCTGCTAATTGCAAATTTGGGGATAAATGAGTTATTGTATTGACTAGTTAAGCTTTAGGTTATATATATATATATATATATATATATATATATATATATATATATATATATATATGATCACTAGATGGAGCTTTAACAATTGCTCCTAACAAGCTTGTGTTTACATAAACGCCAAAAGAGATAGAATTCAATATCTCTTCCGTTGTCTCTACCTCCAGACCAGCTGGTTTTGCGCTATTTGGCTCATGTCAGTGAAGGGTAGAGAGATTAGAAACTATATCTAAATACTAACTCTATAATCAGAATTTATCAAACACATTTCTATCAGTTTGAAAACATGAAATCTATCAGACACGAAATGTCTACAAATCCAGCTTAACAAATTAGATAGCTATATGGGTCTGAAATCAGTTCAGTTTCACCATATAGTAAAAGCCTCTGCAATATATATCATTGTAAAAATCTTCAAGGGTACATTTATGATAAACAAAACAAGTTGTAAATTTTGTAACTTGCTTTTAGATTGCATTTTATGATCACTAGATGGAGCTCTTAATAAGCTTTTGTTAAATTTCATGCTTTCAAACTGATAGAAATGTGTTTGATAAATGCTGATTTTAGAGTTAGTATTTAGATCTAGTTTCTAGTCTCCCTACCCTTCACTGACATGAGCCAACTAGCTCAAAACTAGCTGGTCTGGAGGTGGAGAGAAAGGAAGAGATATTGAATTCTGTCTCTCTCAGCATTTATGTAAACAAAAGCTTATTAGGAGCTATTGGTAAAGCTCCATCTAGTGATCATAAAATGCAAGCTAAAAGCAAGTTAAGAAATTTATAACTTGTTTTGTTTATCATAAATGTACCCTTGAAGGTTTTTGCAATGATATAATATATTGCAGGGGCTTTTACTGTATGGTGAAACTGAACTGATTTCAGATCCACATAGCTATCTAGATTGTTAAGCTGGATTTGAAGACATTATGTGTCTGATAAATTTCATGCTTTCAAACTAATAGAAACATGTTTGATAAATGCTGATTTTAGAGTTAGTATTTATATCTAGTTTTTAGTCTCTCTACCCTTCACTGACATGAGCCAACTATCTCAAAACCAGCTGGTCTGGAGGTGGAGACATCGGAAGAGTTATTGAATTCTATCTCTGTCAGCATTTATATAAACAATATCTTGTAAGGAGCTATTGGGAAATCTCCATCTAATAGTCATAAAATGCAAGCTAAAAGCAAGTTACGAAATTTATAACTTGTTTTGTTTATCATATATATATAAACTTCCCAATAATTAATATTATATAATACATGGAGATTAATACTCCATCACTAGACTATTAAGTAAATAAAATATTAATACATCGAGATTAATACCCCAACACCGGTTTATTAAGTAAATAAAATATTTTATTTACTCAATAGTCCAGTGATGGAGTATTAATCTCGATTTGTTACATAATACTACTAACTGCTGGATCTTTATATTTACATATTTCGTTCTTTGTTTTGGTATTGATGAACTGTAAATTGAAAGAAATCGTGATTGACCATTAAAATAATATAAAGCAATTTGAAATATAGCTTTAATAAAATAGTATGATTGATTTAAAATCTTCGCGCTTTTTCTCCAAAATGCTTAAGATTAGTTCTATTTAGACTGAGAGTCGGAAAAAAACCAGTCTGATCTTTTTTCTAAAATGTTTTATTTTGTTTGAGTATTAATCTCGATATATATATATATAGGAACAACGTTTATGGATTCAATGACAAAAATATTTAATTAATACATGCATCAAGGCATTAGTTTAAAACTTTAAATCATTAAAAAAAAAAAAATGAAACTACAGAAGTTTGCTTTGTTCATTTTTTTAATAAAAGAAATGATTTTTAATTGTATATAATATCTAAACAAATAATCTTGTCAAGCGTTGGTGACCTAGTGGTTAGCATAGCTGCCTTTCAAGCAGCTGGTCCGAGTTCGCTTCTCGGTCAACGCATTTGACAAAAAAAGAAACTATATCTCATATTAAACCACTAAACATCACATGATCACTATTTCTTATGTATCCATTGATTACTCTGGTTGGCACTAAATGGCACTACTGTATGGAGAGTTTTGCCTGTTTTTATATCTCATATTACATTAATTTAATATTTTTTTATCAGTATAAATTTTATACTGTAGTAGAATTATTTAATAAACTCTTCAATAAAGTTCTAACGTTTTTGACATGTTACTATTAATATTCTATAATTAAATATATACAAACATACACGATTAAATATGAAAAGATAAGCAACACCTAAATAGATTAACGAAAATATTATATTATTAAAGGAACTTATTTTAATATTTTCATATCTTCTTCAATATTATATATATGATCGTTAATACCAGTCCATTATATATATAATTAAAATATGACAATCTTATTAGTATTATATAAACAAATTGACTGGTGAAATTTTTTTTTTCAATATGTTAATGCGATTATATAATTCATGCGGCATTGTAAATATATAGAAATTATAATAAAAAATTGTGAATCGAAAATCAGAATCTAGATGTCAATGTATATATAATCTATAAATTATTTTCATATATATCATAATTTGTATTTTTAATTTATAGTATGTAGTAAGTTTGCTGTTAACTGAAAGAAGACACTTTGAGACCTTAAAAGAATCGAATAGGGCAAATTTTAATAATGTATGGAAGAGTTTTATAAACAATTATATGACAATAAAGAACAAATAATAACAAAGTGCTCTCTAAAATTACTGCAGCTAATTTAAAAATTAAATCTAGGTAGGAGGATAAAGCTTCAGGAAGTAATTATAATTATTATTGATAATTACTAAAACCAGTCAGCACTTAGACAATGCTAATACCAATAATAATCAACAATCTCAAACTGTTATCAAGGCAACCTCCTTTTAACAATAAAGTGGAAATTCTTATAGGTATATATATATTTTTTTAAAAGCAGATGGACAAATCGTTATTTTGTTAACAGAACTATATACCAAATGTTGAAATGATAAAGATGTGTTAGATAATTCAAAGAATGCAATACTAGAATTGATATTTTAAAAAAAATGAAGCAGATTGTTAACTTATTTAGGAACTTTAATGGATGGAATTAGTCACAGATTTAAATTTGTATGGAGTGATTTTGCACGAAACAGTTTATTTTTAAAAAGAAATATACCTATGCATTGAGAAGGAAGTTTTCTAATAGATATGTTTTACCAGTTCTTATTATGGAACTGAGACTTGGGCTTTTAATAGAAGATCAAGGCAGAGATTTCAAATATATGAAGTTGGGAGAGATAGGTTAACAAACAAATATAAAAAATAAAATTAATATGTAAGCGATCATAGAACACTAACATCACTGAAAAAATTAAGTATCTTAATTGGAAGTGAGATAGATATATTGCTAAATGAGATAATTATAAATACTCAGGTCAAGTTTTAAATTGTATCCCAGAGATTGTAAAAATCTTAGAAAAAGATCACATATGAGATGAATGGAGGAAATAAAAAAGATTGTTGGGGTAATGTGGAGCAGGAATGACTACAGATAGGAAACACTTGTTTAAACATGATGAATTTTTTATTCTGTATTTGAGAGATGAAAAATATATATACATATATATTATGTGTCTATAGCATCAAAGTTTAAGGGAATTATTTGGGGATAGGAGGACGATGGATTCAATTTGGGACAATTTTTTAACAATACTGTGAAAATAATTATATATTTTATAATAATTAACTACTTTAAATATATATAAACAAAAATGTCTAGAATATCTCTACAATATTCAAAATATCAATATATAAAAAAATAAATATTAGTTATAGCCAGCTTACGGCATGTATGCCAACCTGAGTAACATTTAACGGCTAAAATTTTAAAATAAAATCTCATTAAAGTCAAATGACGTCAGTATTCCCATTTCAACAACCCACTTTTCATAATTAATTTGTATTAATCTTTTTACGGTTGTTTTTTTTATCAACACATAATGAGATTTGAGGTAATAGTTTAACATTTTAATTTTTAAAACCTTTATATAATATTATGAATCAATAAATTGGACTTATTTAAGTTTCCAAATGATTAACATTTAAAAAAAATAATAATTGAATTTGCCCAATATTAAAAAAATATATATTAAAAATGTGTAATTGGCTTTCAGTCACAACACTATTGTAAAAATTAAATTAATGAAATATTTGTTAAATTAATTCCAATTTTATAACTGAATGAATTATTATAAAGATATAACAAATTTATGAAATATTTGTCTGAAATCGATAACTGTATTGATATTTATTAATTTATCACAAAAAATCACCATTGTTTGACAGAATATCAAAACCATTTTTTTCTTACTACTGGCATAAAGTGTATTGAACTTTCTTAAGTTGTCAAAATAAGAGTCACAGATCACATGATTCTATCTCTTAAGCTTGTAAGTTATAAACAATGAGAATTGCCAATTCCTCAACAAGCTTTGTGATAAATGCTTAGTCAGAGCCAGCACTTAAAATATATCTGTCAGGAACCCCCCTCCCCACCAAACTCCTGACCATGGTTTCGTACTCTGGCACTCCTCAGAGAGGTGTCAGGGTAGGTTCTTAAGTTTTAGCTTTATAAACAACATATATTTGAAAAAAATCTAAGTAGAAACATATAGATATATTACTTTTAATAATTTTAACGAAAATATTTTGTAAAAATAACTACAAATAAATGAGTATTAAATTATAAAAAAAAAATTCCAAACTTTCTGAAGCAATAGTTTAGATAATTCTTGTACTTGTATTTAAAAAAAATTATCCAATGATAAGCCTTTGAATCTTTTCATCATATAGTCAGTAGATTCCTCTTATTGATTTTTGTTTATTAAAACAGTCTTGTAATGTCAGTAGTCATAAGAATAGCTTAATTCAAGTTTTATCACAAACTGATTGCAAATAACACTTTTATATATATATATCAAAGTATTGACCAGGAAGCGAACCCAGGCCAGCTGCTTGGAAGGTAGCTATGCTAACCTCTAGGCCACCAACGCTTGACTAAGAACTTTTTAAGCCCGAAAAAGGCAATTAAAAGCTGTAGCACACCAATGCCATTACGTTACTCTGTAGCAAACAGTACGAAGTACCCAGTACACTAACACAATTATATTATTTATTTAATAAATTATCTGTCGCATTTATGACATGATTTCATTTGATTTTTCTTTTCTTCAAATCATTTTCATATACGTATATCTGTGTGTGAATAGACCAATGATTGAATCAGACATCGCATTTATAAATACAGGCAGCATTCCTGAAATAGTCTGTGTGTGAATAGACCAATGATTGAATCAGACATCGCATTTATAAATACAGGCAGCATTCCTGAAATAATCTGTCACTGACTTTCATTCATTTAATATATATATAATACTCTGACGAGAACATCATAACACTATTGCAAAAAAAAAAATTATCTTCAAATAATATATCTATTATTAAAACAACCTATTTAGATAATATTTATTAGTTTACTCGTAACAAAAAAAATCAATAACTGCCACAACATAATAGATCATATTTTATTCTATTTTATACTACAATTAATCTTTATTTGTAAAATCCCAGAAAACTTCCAGAGGGATTGCAATTTGTAAAATGAGATTTTAACAGCTGGAATTCATTTGTATCATTAAGAATAAAAGCACTCAACGAAATTTTAATTTTTTAATTGGTTTCATATATATAGCCACTTTACAGTAAGATTTTAGTTATAACTATTGTGTTTAGTTCTTAACAAGAATATTATGACAAGGCAGAAATCAATTTTTGTTTAAGAAAAAATACTTTTTCTGTACAATTTTATTTGCTAATAATATATATATTGGACATTTCTGTTACTTCCTGTTCGATTATGTATTTATTGTTAAAAGGAGGTTGCCTTGGCAACAATTTGAGACTGTTGATTGTTATTTCTATTGGGATCTTCTAAATGTTGACTGTTTTCTAACAGTCATATATATATAATCTAATAGAAAGTAACGGAAGATTCTAATGAATTATATAACGTAAATAAAATTTCCCAAACTCAGATGATACCACCTCTCTCTCAGCTTTTGTTTTTATATATGTTTAGTAAGAGACAGATAGTATCATCTGTCTATTGGAGGGTTTATTTATATTATATAATTCGTTTCAAACTTCAGTTACTTATAATGTAAATTATTTGTTATATATATATATTGTACTCAGTTGACAACTTTTGCCAGATCAGGTATTACAAGCTTCTTAAAACAAATACGTCCAGAATAGGGAAATGAGAAAATTTATGTTTTTTTTCTCAGAATGGCAATTGTTAAATTCATTTAGAAATTTCAAGCATTGGTGGTCGAGAGGTCAGCGACGGACGCTTTACAAGCAGTTGTCCTGGGTTAGCGGGTTCGCGTCCTGGCTGATGCTGACACATGAGAAAAAAGTACAATGCTTTAAATGATAATATGACGAATTCGTAATATTTTTAAATAATAATAATATGAGCAATCAATACCACATCCTTTCATATATTCCTCATCTTTGATCATTATTTATCTTTAGTAAATTATTAAACTTATTTTATATATTATACCTTTCTTTCATGAACACATTTGAAAACATAATTTTTACTCAAATGAAATAATGAACATCATATCATTTTGATCCAGTTATAAACACTAAATATAATTAAATATTAATATGTTTAATCTTAAAAATAAAGTCATTGTATTATAATTAGTGCATCTGATGTTAGGTAAAAGGAGATTAATTGGTACATGTAAAGACGACCGGCTTGGGAAGAACAAATGTTTAAAAAATAATAACAATAGGCAAATCAGTCTTTCAATCAAGTGTTAGGACCATAAGATATAGAAATATTTTAGTCATCAAAGTTGATTTGGTCAGTCAAAAATAATTAGAGTCCTATTTCTAATGAAATAAAACTATTTCATATTGAAATCATACTTTGATTAACCCAACCATATCAATTAATGATAATTGATGTTTTAGCGATGATCCAGTTACTGACTAATATTGTGTTGGATGAATTATGTTTAAACAGGATAACATCAGCATAACTTGTCAATGTCTATTTACTATATAGCTGCATACTAACATATTACTATTTCTGACTCTAGCTTTTGATGTTCTGGTACAATGTATAGTTTATTACAATTTCAACTATATATATATATGTCAACAGATGGCGTTCTACCAAAAACACGTCAAGCGTATTTTGTTTACATAAACATCAGAGAATGCATTCACTATCTCTAACTTTAATTCCACTTTCAGATCAAGATTTCAAGTTATTTGCTATCGTCAGTGAAAGACAGGAATAAGAACTAGATCTAAACACAAACTCTGAGCGTTTATGAAACAGTTTCTATTCAGCTTGCAAGCATGAATTTTTTAGACACGTTAATGTCTTCGAACTCAGCACAGCAAGCCAGATAGCTACATGGGTCTGATATCAGTTCATCTGTTGACATAAATACAAGCGTTAACAAGTTTTTAACTTGATTTTGTTTTTCATAAATGTGGTGATGCTGAACTGATATCAGACCCATGTAGCTATCTGGCTTGCTGTGCTGAGTTCGAAGACATTAACGTGTCTAAAAAATTCATGCTTGCAAGCTGAATAGAAACTGTTTCATAAACGCTCAGAGTTTGTGTTTAGATCTAGTTCTTATTCCTGTCTTTCACTGACGATAGCAAATAGCTTGAAATCATGATCTGAAAGTGGAATTAAAGTTAGAGATAGTGAATGCATTCTCTGACGTTTATGTAAACAAAATACGCTTGACGGTGTTTTTGGTAGAACGCCATCTGTTGACATAAATACAAGCGTTAACAAGTTTTTAACTTGATTTTGTTTTTCATATATATATATCAAAGTTCCTGCATTCGCTTCTTTGACACAATCCACTTCAGATAAATATATACATATATATATTATTATTAATCATTTGTTAGGAGATTAGAAATATATATGTAATATCTAGGGTTCTCTATCATTATTAATAATAATATGAAAATATTACAACAGATATTACTTTCAGTGCATGCGCTTTGAACGTATACTCGGTCTATTTAATTTTGTTTAACATATTTAATCTATCTTGTAAAATTTTCATCATATATCTGTAATAATTAATAAAGAAAAGTAATAGTAAAAATTAAAATTATAACTAATATATAATTCCAATACTTTCTTTCGATGATCAGTTGTTAAAAATATTTAAATTCTCCAGAAGTAACCTTCATCATATAATATTCTAAGATTTATGAATTTTAATATTTGCTCTTTGCTTCTTAATTAAGGATTAGTTTGTTAAATGTTACCTTAAACTTCAACATTCACACATTTAAAGCTCCAGATTCGATTCGTAGGCTAGTACAGTTATTGTTCAGGCCAGAAACCCTTGAAAAAGAGAGGAGAATAATCCAACTGAAATGTTGTGTTAAACACTAACATGTCTTCTATTACTAATCTTTGTATGTATTTGAAAACTTTAAAGTTTTTCTAAAGACATTCAATATTTAATATTAGATGATGGAACTATTCCAACATATAATTAATATTAAAATGCCATAATCACAAACTTTCAGATGAACATTTTCTATTTTAAAAAATGTCCATCTTGATTTGCATTTTATCGTTATTGTGTTTTTTTTTTTTTTTTTGCCCCTTCAAGAAAAATGCTAGTGTTGTCCAGATACAAATTAAAACCAAACTTTTATGTTCTCTCATAATCTTTGAAAACAAACAGTTATTATATCATTACTTTCAAGTATGTTTATATTCATATATCTATATATTAATGCATTTTTCATCTTAACTCACCGGAAGTCAGACCAACCTTTCTTTCTCATATGTCATGGTATCAGCCGGGACGCGAACCCACAACCGTCTGCAACCAACTACTCGCTTGCAAGGCGGATGCGATGACCTCTCGGCTAACAAGCTTGACCAACCTTTCTTATTATTAATTCGTTTTAAATATCCATTTAAACTTTTTGTGTGATCAAGAGATCCATAACACACATTTTTAAAAATATAAGTTATTTAAATTTACCTTCACGTATAATTTTTTAGATATATTTCAAACTTCAATTTCAACACGCACTGTTCTCTCGCAATCAAAGAAAATAGCCATGGTTATTTTATCAATACTGCGAAATGAGTCAAAACGCCAATGCTGTTCAAATTAATAATAATAAAAAAAAAAAACACAGGTCTTTTAAATCATTATAGATAAAGTATAAAGTTACCCAGAACCATCATTATACCGCTTATGCGCAAAATATACTCGGTCTAATTAATTTGTTTTGTTCTCTGTCATAGTGATTGTCATATTGCTAATAATGGCTGAGTATCAAAGTATTTTATATATGCGTGTGTGTGTTTATATAAATTCTGATGGTTTCTAATGAATCGTTTTTCTATATTATCTATATTTTTCATTATACAAAAATTATAATCACAAATAGTTTGATTCACAAAGTTAATTTTTTTAGTTCGAGGCACTATACTTTTCGAATTATTGACTATTCTATTAACAATAGGGTTGAAAATACAAAACGAAACGTTATATAACTCACCACATGTACTTATATGATTTGAACTAAATAAAATCAATATCTCCTTTTTATCATTAATGTTTTTCTCTTAAATTAATGCTATTTTTTTCAAACTGATGTACAATATTATTATTAATTTTTTCACTATGAAAACTATTTTCAATAAGCACTTTGGTAAAATTTGCAATATTTCATGATTTATCACTTCCAGATCAATAAAGCGGTGTAAAGCTTATCATTATGAAACAAAACGATCTACAATTTGTTATCTTATATATAAATGGGATTTTTGATTTATAATATATATATATATATACACTCTTTCTTGTAAAAACATCAATTTATTAAATAATAATGATCTGATTTTATAACTAGTACATTGAGAGATTTTATTTATTTGTTTATTTTTTCAATACCTCATTTAAAACTATTTAATCCGTTTATTTTGTTCATAAGTTCATTTATATACAACCGCTTCTTATTCTTAAGTAAAAATTCATCAACAAACATCATGGAAACTTTAATAACCGCAATATAAACAGCTTAGAATATATTATTATCTTATGATTAACAGTTATCAATGTTTCTATAAGTAGCTGAAGTACTTATGTGATTTTATACTATATTGTTCATTTTTATTCATCTTGATGATCATCTAATTAAAATCCAAAAAGGTTACATTTTTATCGATAACCAGCGATATTATGACACAATCACTAAAAGTGATGTATCTGGGTGTATAGAACACAGAATTATCCACACCCTATAAGAACAATAGTATAATATGCCACATTCTGTAAATCAGGACTATACCACTGTTCTAAACACTATGTAAAACATTCGTTGGAACATGTTCAAACTCATAGTAACATAACCAAACTGAACTCATAGCGACTTAAACAATCCTACAATTATATCAGATTAGTTTCATGGAACAAATAAAATTAAGAAAATTAAGAAAAGGATGCTTCTTCTCCTTGGATGTCTGATGAAGAAGAGATAGTGCAGTCTCCTTTAAGATCATTCACATCCTCATTAAAGTTTTAATATACACACACTTGGTTATTAACTAATAGCTTATTCCTTTCATTTGTAATACAAATCGAAAATATTTAATAGAATAAATATTTATATATATATATATATATATAAAATATTTAATAGAATAAATATTTATATATATATATATATATATATCTTAGTGGACTGCTACCATTAAAAATAATGACAAAATATTGTATTGTAGAATGCATAAATGGAAACACATAGTTATTATGTTATTTCACTCAGATGCGAGCAAATAAAATTGTATAAATAATGATCATCCTAGATCTTTTCTAGTTAATAATATACTACTGATTGTGTTAACAACAGGTAGTACCACATGATGTTAAAGACTACTTAATCATGTTCATCATTAAAATTTAGATAGTCATAACCCAAGCATACAATAAATCAAGAAAGTCCATGCATGATTGATTTCAAATGTAAGTTGTTTAAATGATATCTAATTCAATTGATTATGAATAATAATAAATAGGAGACAGGTGATAAAATAATATCCACATGTAATTTCCAAATATAGAGCTTACAAAACAACATTATTTACAACTTAACATAACAGAAATTAGTGCCAATAAAAAGTATAATCTAGTAAAAATTATTCCATTCCTTCACTATCATAAATAAGTAAAATAAATAAATAAAATTACAGATGGAACATACCATACTTTGAAATTCCTGTTTTTTGATTATCCTGACATCTTCAGAATATTTTTGCAATTAAAATATTAGATAAAATGTGTGAATTTTAAAGTTAAAAAAAGTTAGCAAAATCTCTCAATTGAGCACTAAAAATGCAAACTGAATTTCTTGACTTCCACCAGAAAAAATCATGGACTAAATAAAAAAAAAAATTAACTATTTTCTTTTAAATACTCCACAGATCTTAAATTATGTTCCCATTGTGTCATGTTTTACTAATGTATATCAATTAATTTTTCTGACTTAGTTTATTTGAAAATGTTATTTCAAGCATGAAATATCAACATGTTTATTAATTATTTTTAAATAAAATCTAACAGTATATAAGTGCATTTTGTTGGGTTCAAAGGTTAATATTAGATTACTTTTTATATCTTGCAAGATTGATAGTATAGCTTTTATTTTTGATAAGTTTGCTTTACAGAAAAGTATTTATTTTTACATATGAAAAATTTTATAAGCATAATTTTTAAATAATTGGCCCTTTGCCATAAGAGAAATTTTTTTTAATTTTTTTTTCTAAATTATCACTTCATTTCCAATACTATTAATGTTACTATAAGGTAAAAAAAAATATTAAAACAGAGTTTAAATATAAAATTAAATAATATTTATTTTACCAAGTATACTTTCAATGCTTTCATATCATATTTATAGTTAATCTGCTGAAACCATTTTATCTAATTTGAATGTAATTTAATTTTCTTGTTTCATTACATATTTATTTTGTGCAATGAACCACATCTTTATTTTACATTTGTGATCGTTTCTTTCTTTGTACATAATTTTGACAACACTTGGATTGCAACTATGACCATGTTCTCTTTCACTATCATGAAAAACAGAAGCCTCAAGTTTAACCTTAGAATTTTTATGCATTAATGAATGCTGAATCATTCTACTTCTAAGATTTGTCCTGGTATGATAAGGACAGTTTTTTTAGTGCAGTTTACAACATAGACCACATTGGGACAGAATAATGTTAAAATTTTATCCTTTGTGTTATTAATACACTTGTTTAAATTTATGTATTTGTCTGTGCATATTTATGCCATTTTATTATGTGTACATTATAAATATAGTAGAGCAATTCAGCTTTTATTATTTCTATGATCTGCCATTTTATTAATTATTTTGTTTTTGAGTAGCTCTGTATATCTATATATGTGCTTTCTGTAATAGCCTGATTATATATGTAATGTTGAATGCTGTCAGTTCTATCTGAATAATATTGATGCAAATAATAATTGGATTTCAGAAAGTGGTTTAGCCAACAAATTTATGAGAAGTAGGCACTTTAGATTTGATATCTATGCATCATCTAACATGGGGAATGGATTATACCCATTGTATATTGGAGCGCATTATGTGTCCATTTTAATTTTAAATCCAGATATTGAATGAGATTATTTCCTTCGAATTCAACTGTCCAATTCAGACCTGCATTTGTGTTCAAGATTATAAAAATGTGATTAATTATATTTTGAGGGTCATGTACAAAATGCCATTATCATAGCATATTGTAACATTCATATTTGTACATTCACACAACAAAATCCAGAGTTTTGGAAAATTATCCCAGAGTTGATTTAGATGAGAGGTTGAGACCTTGAATCAGATCATACCTAAGTTTCTTCCCCAAAGTTCCATGATTTAATACCCTGAGGATGACAAATATGAGGTTACACTGGCCTCTTTTAGTTTGCAAGCCAGCAGTTGCAAAAATTAGAGTATGAGTCATAGTGAATAATGAATAAATTTAGTACTTAACTAACTAAACACACACACTTATGGCTTATGAGATAATGCATATATTAACAATTAACTAAAATAAAATTGAATTTGGATAAGATTTGGGAATGAATTACAAATAACACACCAAATATTATTACAATTAAGTATATTTAATTATTAAAATATAAGTCATATAATATAAAATGGAAGTGCATTAAAATGTACACTTGTAGGCGTCTTACAATGATGAGCTGGGTGAACTACAAGATCTCATTTTTAGAATGCACTTTATAGTCTAATTTTAAAGTTTATCACAATTTTTATTATTATTTATGGTCTATAATCATGCCTGAATTATGTTGTGCCACTCCTTTTCTTCTCTTTTACTTTTTTCTCTTTCTCCAACTCTTTGAGCATGGCCCAACATCATCCTCTGTATGTTTACACTCAGTCTGGCTCTGGTTCCTGCATCATCCTATACACTTTCTAAAATACATGGAGCTCTCCACAAGCTCATTCCTAGTGCACTGGCTAGTGCTTACTTCTTCTATTTCCCCCTCTGTACTGCTACTACTGCCTTCAACTATTTCTCTACCTGATATAAGCATCTTTCCTTTACCACCTCCTTCTCTGACTTTCTCTCTTTAGCCTCATTTATGTTTACCACTATCTCCTCTTCTCTACTACTATCCATTAAATTCTGCTATGTTTAAATCTATCTTTATTCAAACAAAAGAAATGGTCCATAAAATTGCTTATATCCTGCCATTTAAATCTACTCTTTTATCTAACTCCTAGCCCTTAGTGTCTTATTTATTTTTGCCTTAACATATAATATATATTAAATAATTAATAATAAAAAAAGACTTACTTGATGTCTCAGTTACAGCCATAGAGTTGTTTGATTTTTTTTAAATTCATGATTGCTATGATTCCTGTTCTTATGAAATTTCGACTTCAAGTGTGTCTGTATATATATATATATATATATATATATATATATGTTAAAACGATTTGCACAGGTTAAATATATAAAATACATATTTTGCGGGTTCATCCGTGTTAAAAACTTTTAATATTAATATACTGACGTTTTAACTTGGTCACACAAGCCATCCACAGAGTTATATATATATATATAATCTTGCCAAATCATTCATGTGTTCGCAATCCAGTCCAACTCTCAAATTCCCCCTCCCAAAAAAAAATTAATAGTCAGTCCTTTAAATTTCTCCCTGTGACAATGAATTTATATGAGAATGGCTTTAAATCTGTTTAAGTCATCCTCAGGTTCCAGTTATCAGTAGGTGAGATATACATATATAATTAATAAAAATAATGGACCACACACTTTACATTATTTATTAAAATTTATATATATAATTGTTATCAAGCCATACCCATGTGTTAACTGTAAATTTATATAGACAAACAATTTATATGTCTTATCTTTGGGAAAATTACATATACAAATGTTAAAATTTTCAAAAGGAATTTTTTTATATATATACATGAACATGCAGTCAGTTCAGGGATGTGGAATTAATTAATGTGCCTGAATATCCATTTCTGGGGGAAAAATTATCCTATGTAATGGTCATATTTGTATATTCATACAACAAAAATCCAGAGTTTTGGCCAAATTATTCTAAAGCTGATCTAGGAGAGGGGTTGAGATCTTGAATCAGATTGCACTTCAGTTCCTCCCCCTATGCTCCATGATTTACTACCCTATGGATAACATATGAGGTTACATTCAGCCTCTTTTAGTTCATGAGCCAGAAGAAGCAAAGGATGGAATATGAGACACATGGAATAATTAATAAATTAATAATTAACTAACTAAACACACACATATGACTTACGAGAAAATGCATATACTAACAATTAACTAAAGTGAAATTGGATTTGGATAAGGTTTGAGAATGAATTATGAATAACACACCAAACATTATTACAATTAAATATATTTAATTATTAAAATATAATTTAAATAGCACAAAATGGAAGTGCATTTGAATTTAGACTTGTGCCTGTTTTACAATGATAGCTTGGTGGAATACAAGGTCTCGTCTTTAGGATGCACTTTATAGTTTAATTTTAAAGTTTATCACAATTTTTATTATTATGTACCATCTATAATTATTTCTGAATTATGTTATGCCATTCCATTGAGGTTTTCTAAAAGTCAAATTTACAAGAATGACAGATGGCAAAATATAACTTTCTTATCAAAATACATAATGAGCGATAATGTACACCCTATGCAGATTAATTTATATAAACAAGATTTAGCATTCAGATCAATACTGAATTGAATAGTAATATGGAGGGATGACATGGTGATTGCAGTGTGTTTTCTGTAACCATAGCGCTAAGTCTAAATTAAAGATTGTGGTTCCAATGTGTCATTACTCATGGGATTCAGTACCAAGTACTCAGTGCCATAAGACTGAATGGCTTGCTACATATTAAGAGAATCTGATCAGTGACTCAAGGTGTTCTGGTCTTAAACTCAGTAATGTATTGGTGCTCTAAGCCTGAAATTATGGAGGGGATGACTTGAATTAAGAATGGACCCATCTGAGGTATAGAAAGATATTATGCACTCTAGGTGCTTTATAAAGATACATTTACCACACTTATTACAAATACTAATATGTTTTCTTAATAACTAAATAAATGCACATAAATTATAAATATATATATAGTTTCAGTCCGTGAAACTACTTTATCCCAATTTGTAAATTACCATACATAAAACATACTAAAAGGGTTAGTTAAAATAATCTAGTTTATAGGTTAAATCTGATAGTTTATAAAAATAAACTAAGGAGGAGAAAGCATACTTTGGGCTTAAATTAATTTATTAATAATATGTTTTTATAATATTATTCTTGTGATTAAATAACTAGACATAACTCATTATCATGCAAGTCTTAATTATGATAAGCTAAAACATAGTAGCTTAACTAAATATACATTCAGATAATACTGGTATCAAAATGAAAATTTAGTGTGTGCTAAAGAGCAGCATAAATCTATTACATGAGGGTTTCTAATCATCTCTTTATCATGGAATATTGTAAATATCAATAAACAAGACAAATATAAATTAAAATAGGCATGACCACAGAATAGAAAGATATCAATATAATAACTGTGTACAATTGTTATGTTTAGAGAGTTATTAATTATGATTGTTCATTAAATTTAATTATAGGCAAGATTATTACAGTGATTATTACTAAATTAATGTTACATTAGGAAATTTATTACAGTTACATTGAGTTTAGATTGCAGAGTTCAATTATTAAGAAATTATTTAAGTTTATAAATTTATGATCATTCAACATTATAGATAGTTTGAGAAATTATTAAAGTAGTTTAATTAAAATTTATTTTAAAGAGCTCTGCAGAAAGAAATATTACCAATCTTTTTTTAGCTCAGTCATCTGGCATGAAATTTGGCACTGGTATTTTTTGCTGGTCTGGTTATATGTGTCTTCATGGCAGGCTATTGGACTTAAATTCCCCCATTCCAATAGACCAGATTTCTAAAAAAGGATGGCAAAATTTAGGCTTTCTAACTGTACATTTCATTGTTAAAATAGGCATAGCCCTTTCAGAAATGTGTTTCAACTTTTAAGAGGGTGAACCCTTTTTTCAAGATTTAGGGTTTTTATATTAACTCCTTAACTCCCCCTGCAAAAGCCATGAACTTGTTTACATTTTTTTGTTTTAATCTAAAATTTTAATACAGATTTATTAACTTCAAAAAAATCAACAGTGAATTCCAAGTTATTCATAAAATAGTGCAGCTTGACTGCCCTCCATTTGTCTTAAAAATTTATTTTAAACTTATTTAATAATATAGGGTATATGAGCACAGACTTTCACACCACCCACCTCTCTCCACTCTATCTAATAACACTGATACACCTAAACACATATATGCCGAAAAGATAAATAATCACCAATATACATATTTCATGCTAAACCAGCAATCATCAGTTGGTCCAGACTAACATCTTTACACACATATATTGTATAAGTGCTCAGATATATATTAAGATAGACTATCCTCATAGTTTAATGGACAGGCTTCAATCCACTCCACACTCCAACTCTTCAACCGTCCATCCAATCGAAAATCTGATGATGGAATGCTCAAAGGCCACCCTGAGGCCAAGATTATTGTCACACGCATGTTGACCTAAGGTCAATCTGAACCCCACATGTACAGGACATAATCCATTTAATACATATGCAAGGATGGGCAGACATCTCTATAATGTAATAACTGAAACACAGGCTTGTTATATACCCTGTGGCTATATATATTTAAACTTATTTACAAATCTGCTCTTGGTTTCCACAAAATTAAAGCAGGTGAATATGGTGGGATAATTTTCAAGAAACATGATTTTAAGACAGATTTAAGATCTGTAAATATTCTGCTATATATGTAATTCTGTCACCTCTAGAACTGAAATTTATATGTGAACAAAAGTAAATTTGTATTCTAATTCTATAGTAAGTTAAAGATAAAATAATTTAAATAGCATGGCAATATAAAATCTATTACATTGTAGCTTTGTTCACATATATATCTAGGCACTCTCCTACACATACAACAATGTTTACACAACTTACTTTAATTTATTATTTTAATTTACAATTGATTATATATATATATTGTAATTATATGCATACAGACATCAATATCTATGTACACAAATATATAAATATATGCAAATATATGTAAATATACTTTATTATACATTAATAGACATAAAATTACTTTAATATATGTGGACATGGATGGCTTTAAACTGAGAATAAATACTACCAAGGAACATAGTAGGTGAAATGGAATGTTAGGTAAATAATACAATTTCAATATATAAAATCAATTTTCATATAGGATCTATTATATTTGTTTTTTTGTAAACCAGAGTGTTATATATGATTGCATTAATGGATAAACCCATTGGCCAAGATTTTATCTCCATATTCTTGCCATTTTAGCCACAATTTTGTTGTCTATACGATTTAAGAAATCTATCATGAATTCTCTTCTACATATGTTTATATTACTAGTAAAATAATTTGACTCCTACAGTTTTAAAAACAGAGATTTTTAAAGAGACTGTTTTCCATATTATATATATGATTTTTGGATAATATTTCTGACATTGAGCAATGCATGACCCTTAATCATCTAATGAATTATGGATACAAGATTTGAAGCTTGATCTTTTATTATAAAGGAATAAATAAATGTTTGGCATAATGAAGATAATAATATTTTCTTTAGCTAACAATTATTTATAAAAACCATGAATTAATATTAATTATTAAAAAAATGATTGACTTTATTGTTTGAAAGCTCATAGGAAGTTTAAATACTGGAATTACCAGAAATGGAATTGATCCAGGGAACTTACCTTCCAGAGGGTGACTATCAATTGTCCTAAATTACAGAAGGCATATTATCAATTGTTTTAACAATCAAGAAATAATTAGGGCTATATATATATATATATATATATCCCTATATATTTCCCTAATTATTTATATATATATATATAGGTAGATACATAGATAGATAGTTAAGAAAATAGATAATTAGATAAGTAGATTGACAGTAATTATATAAAAAGATGAAGTGATAGATAGAATGATAGACAGACAGATAGATAGATAGATAGATAGATAGATAGATAGATAGATAGATAGATAGATAGATAGATAGATAGATAGATAGATAGATAGATAGATAGATAGATAGATAGATAGATAGATAGATAGATAGATAGATAGATAGTTAGATAGATAGATAACTGAATCTTTAAGTAGGTAGGTAGATAAATAGATGGATAAATAGATCGATCAATCAATCTGTTAGTAAATAAACAGGTTGATATATATATATACACACATAGTTAGAAAGGTAGAAAAACATAGGTATAAATAGATAAATAAGTCGATAGGTAATCAGCTATTATATAGTTAATTCGACAAACAGTTAGATAGATAAACAGGCAGATAGACAGACAGATGGACAGATAGGGATAAATAGGTCAATTAATCTCTAAGTAGGTAGGTAGATAAATAAATGGATAAATAGATAGATCCACCAATCTGTTAGTAGTTAGGTTAATAGGTTGATATATATATATATATATATATATATATATATATATATATATAGTTAAAAGCTAGAAAAACAAATACATATAAATAGATCGATAGGTAATCAGCAATTATATAGTTAATTAGGCAAACAGACAGACAGACAGTCAGACAGACAGACAGACAATCAGACAGACAGACAGACTGACTGATAGATAGATAGATAGATAGATAGATAGATAGATAGATAGATAGATAGATAGATAGATAGATAGATAGATAGATAGATAGATAGATAGATAGATAGATAGATAGATAGATTAAGTGATTGAGAAATAGTGAAAAAATATTTTTACAAAATAAATATAAAAAACGGATTGACTTCAGCTAAATATATAAAAAAATGTATTCAAAATTAAAAGAACAGAAAGATAGAATGAAGTGCTTGCGATTGGAAATAAGTATAAAACTGAGAAATTTACGAAAAATGACCAAACTCTTTATTTTATATCTAATTGCAGATAAGATTAGGCGTTATGTAACATTTTACCATACCCCATAATTCTTCTCTAGAATGATTTATTATCTTTTGTGGATTCTCAAAGGCATATTTAATTTATGATATTAGAGTTCATCAATCTTCTTACTTGTCACTTTTTTCTTATTCTTGCTTCAACTTTTTTTCACTTTATATAAAAGATTGGACTACATAAGATTTTATATATAAAGGTTGAGATGCGATTTTAAAGCGTATATAGTATTTGAATATTATATATGCAATTTTTGTTTACAATTATTTCTAAACCTTTTTAATTATCTCAAATTTATTTTTTAAATAATAATTAGGATTTACAAAGATCATCAACATATATAAATTAATATACTTGAAATAATTATCATGTGCAATAAAGTTTCAATTAGTTATTAAAGAAAGTTATAGAAAAATAATATTTGGCACTAACGTGGGCTCTGAATAATCCATCATCAGATTTTCAATAAAATGGACGGCTAAAGAGTTATGGCTTGGAGTAATTTAAAGCCTGCCCATTATGAAGATTGGCAATTTTAATATACAACTGAACACTGATTATATATATATATATATATATGTGAGGATAGTAATCTGGACACCTGATAATTGCTGGTTTAGCATGAAACACTTGTATTGGGATTATTTATTTTTTCAATATGTGTGTGATCAGGTGAGTTAATAATATAAGATGGCATGGAGAGTTCGGGGGGGTCTTGTGAAAGTTTGAGTCTGAATCCCTTATATAATATTTGTTATTATATAAAAAACAATTATTTAAAAGTTAATTTGGTTTTAATTTTCTCTCAATTTACATTATAAACTGAAAATTACTTTCAAAATACCTGGTATGATAAAAGAATACTTTCAACAAATTCAATAAAAACTATATATATATAAAATAAATAAAATATCCGTTAATTAAAAACAATATTAGTTTTAACAAGGCTCGTAAACCTTAGCAATGAGCGTCTGAAAAAATCGTCACTAGGGACCTCTGTAGGTCTTTAAAACACATGCTTACACTATGAAGAAAAGAGTGTTTTAAAGACCTACAGAGGTCCCTAGTGACGATTTTTTCAGATGCTCATTGCTAAGGTTTACAGCCTTGTTAAAACTATTACTGAAATAATAGTGAGCGTTTAATAAAATTTATAAAAACAATATTGTAATTATAATTGAAATAATATTTTTAATGGTTTATAAACAATTACAAACAATCTTAAAATCCGCAGAAGTACTTTCGGTTACTTTCTAACCTGCCTCAACTGCCATTAAATTCAAAAACCAAAAGCGGAAGCAAACGTCATCAATTCAAATTCCATGAATCTCGTATTTTAATGTTAGAAGCTTATCGATTTATTAAATGCGTTTTATTCCTGTTTATAAAAATTGCCTCTTTAATTTTTCTTTTACTATGGTTTCTCTCTTCATGAAGAATTTTCACATATTCAAAATTAAATTTAAATTTATATTTACATGTTTTTTCGTGATCAAAGAAAACGGAAGAAGATACTAAATCACCATTATTTTTATTTTTTACACGCTTATATAATAATTCATGTTCCTTCAATCTTTTCTCAATACTGGACCTAGATTTAAACTATATATGATATATATATATATTGCCATAAATTCTCCAATCATCACTTGTACAACAGCATAAACACATATATAAGTATGTATGTTATTATCAAGTTATTATTAACCTCGTTGTCAATAAGCAACATAAAATTATCTTTATAATATATACTTACTTAATTACAAAATATTATAAGATATTTATACATATTTATTATAATTTACTAAGCTTATTAGTAAAAAAAATGATGAAACATTGCATAGAATAATAAATGTACGATTTTTTTAAACGATAAAATATTAAAGTGTTTGCAAATGAATATTGGATAATATATGTGATTATATTGATTCAAATTAAAGGTAACTTTGTTAGCTCCACTTATAGTTAATTGCTGTCTTTAAATAACTTCATTATTAATGAGTATTATTAACTTCTAAGTTTTAAAAAGTATTATATTTCTTTAGCTCTTTTATATATATATATTCTAGTAACAGAAAAGCATTTAAGTTGCTTCTTTGACTAAGTTGTTAAGTAAGACAAACGTTTTTAGTGAAAGATAACACGTTTATATCCACTTAACATTTGACTGCTATGGTCATCTGTAGTGTTATTTTGCTACTTTTTTCAAAAATGTCAAACTCACAAATACTGATTTATTAATTAAAAAACTCTGAATAAATCAGTATATACAATAAATGGTAAAGTCAAAATAATTTAGTTGAGTCTACATGTATTTGATGGTTGTCACTCTTTGCACTATGGTTTCAAGAGCATTCACAATTATAAAGACTTTTGGAAAAGCAAAATCTTTTTTGCATAGTTTATTTAAGATTCACGATTATTTTTATACAATAGTTGTATAGTAATTATTAAAAATCAAAAGTGTCTATGAGTGTACTTTTATTCTATATGTATATATGCTATTTTTAAAAATAGAAGCTAATAATGCTAGAATAATAGTAGTAAATAAACCCACAGTCAGTACTAAGACCATCCCTTGTTAAACAGATTACTACTGGCTTTATTGACACAAAGTTAGCATCTTTTAAGATAATCTAAAAATCAGAAATGCAATTTAAAATTCTAAAGTAAATACTATATGTTTATCAAAGTTTTACAGTTAGTTTATTTTTTTTTATTTAAAAAATAAACTTCAGTTATGGTAATTGTTATTGATTTTCATGAGTCACCTTATGTCAACTGTCCTACACACCAACGAATGATGAAAAAAATTCTTTGATTGTATTATATGTTCCATTTATACCATTTTTTAAATATTTGCAAAGTTAAATATTATTTGTTAGAATATTTTTCATTTGTGAACTATTATTTCTAACAAGTAAAGATCAATTTGTAGAATTATAATATAAAATAATGGTTTAATACTAATAACAGATGTTGAAAGATTACAAAAATTTCACCAAGGGGAATAATGCAAATGTTACCCCATTGAAGGACTCTGGATATAAGTAAATACAAAACAAAATAAATATGCAATCCAAGACAATTTTCAATATAAACTACATCAAGAGAGTTATATCAGATATAGTCTAATACTCTTGTTGCCACTGTTTTTTTGCTATTAGTATAATAATAAATAGCAGTAATAATAAGACTGAATTCAAGGTTTATTGAACACAGCCCAGCTAGTTAACTTCTGTTATTAAAACAGTCAAAACTCTCCATACACTTCTGCTAGTTAAACTTTTATAAATTAATTATAAAGCCATTCATTATTTAATTTCATTATATTGGTTTATGCTAATAAATTGAAGTTTCTAAAAGAAATTAATGTATGTGTCCTTAGATAGTTCAAAACGAAGAGTGTTGTTAGCCGAGAGGTCAGCACAGCAGCCTTGCAAGCAAACAATTGGTTGTAGATGATTATTGTGGGTTAGCCTCCCGACCGATGCTATGACATATGAAAAAAAAAGAAGAGAAGGAACTTATAATATATGAGTTGACACAGTCAATTTTGTATAAAATTGCATTTTGTGATCATTTACATTTCCTGTTATCTGTATCCTAAGTTTTTTGAAAATAACTAAAGAGTGTTTTAATAAATAATATTTATGTAGTATAATTTTCACTACACACCACTCTCATGCAAGGTAGGGATTTAGGGAGTGTTTTCTCTCTGCTTTTAACATCTTGCAAGATGTATAACCAAAGTCATTTCAAAAAGATGTATGATGTCATAGATACATGACATTTTGTTTATAGTAAAATATATAATTCTATTCGCTAGCCTTTTGGAACTATATATATATATATATATATATGTGTGTGTGTGTGTGTGTGTGTGTGTGTGTGTGTGTGTGTGTGTGGATATGTGTAATAGCATAAAAGTGCTTGAAAAAATATTTTAAAATTTCTTGTTACTCATTTTATTTTCTAAGTAGCACTAAATTTATTTTGGTTTATTTTTTTAACTAAGGCATATTTTAAAGTTAATAATGTTATTTTATTTATTTATTTTTTTAAATAATTTACTACTACTGAATTATTATAAAATGGCCTGTTTTGAGAAAATCATTTATACGTAACTAAAAATCAATATTAAAAAATGATTTTGTTTAAAATCTAATCAAAATGCATATAATACTTATAAATCATAATCAATAGTATTCTGTCCCATGGACAGGTCCAGAAAATGCTCACATCATCAATTTATTCATTTTTACATTCATTCTTTTCCTTGTCCAAATTTTTAATTCCACATAACCCTTCTCACTTCTTATATAATTCATCAACATTCTTTCTTCTTGATTCCATTTACCAGTCTATCCAGAACAACAATTTTCATTAAATTATACTTTCTTCTTAATATGTATTCAATTTAGTTTCTCTTTCTCTTTCTAATTTCCTCAATCAATTTTCTTTTTTCATTTACTTTTTCAAAAATTCTTCATATATTATTTTATTCATCGAACTGATTTTTTCCACTTTTCTCCAAGTCCACATCTCAAAGATTTTCAATCTGTTCCTAATTTTATTACTCATTGTCCACGTTTCGCAACTGTACAATAATAATTCTTTATAAATATTCAACCTTATTTTATTTTATTAAATTGATAATAACTAAAAAATCTTTTTAAAAATTCCAACTTATATATCTCAAAGCATTTATTTCTTTTAATGTATGCTTTAACCTAACAAATTGCAATAATCTTGAACACAGTTCGATTCTATAATGAAACATTTAGACATTAGCAACTATATATATATGTTAAAACGAAGATTTGCACGGGTTAAATATATAAAATACATATTTTGCGGGTTCATCCGTGTTAAAAACTTTTAATATCAATATACTGACGTTTCGACTTGGTCACACAAGCCATCCACAGAGTTATGGATGGCTTGTGTGACCAAGTCGAAACGTCAGTATATTGATATTAAAAGTTTTTAACACGGATGAACCCGCAAAATATGTATTTTATATATATATATGCGTTGCAAGTAACTTGTAGTACGATTTTAAGAAAATTGATTTAAAAGGTGAAAATATGCTATATATACAAAATTTTAATAATATAGACTCCATTGAAAACTGTTTTTATTCAGGTTAATTGCTTTTCTGCAACTATGCTAATGCAAATCCATTTTGTAAAAGTAAGTTTTTGATTTGAATTAAAACAATTTATTGTTAGTGCCAAATATTAATGAATTATTTATCATATTAGATTGTGTATATTTATTTATTTATCTGTTATCTATATACATTTATCAATTTTCCTTCTCATTAACTGCATTTTCCTTTTTATCTATCAATTAATTTATCCATTCATCCAACTATCTATCAATCCATCCATCTATATATTTATCTATCTATCTATTTACCAATCTATCTACTTACCTACTTATTTGCCTATCTATGTATCTATCTGTCCAGCATTTTATTCTTTATTTATCTGTTTACCTATCTACCTATTTATCTATCAAACTCTATCTATCTATCTATATATATATATATATCTTTTGAATATTCCACCCATCAATTTATCCATGTGTCTATTCATATATCTATTTATAGTATTAAACACCAAAAACTAAATTAATAATAATAATAATAATAATAATAATAATAATAATAATAATAATGATAACAACAACAACAACAACAACAACAACAATAATAATAATAATAATAATAATAATAATAATAATAATAATAATAATAATAATAATAATAATAATAATAATAATAATAATAATGATGATGATGACCAATTGTTTGTATTGCCTGATATATTATTCAAGTTAATCAAAAATTAAAATAAAATCAAGTAAAGAATCATTTTCTAATATTGAACAATCATAACAAGTTAATCACATTTCAAAGCAATATTTCTGTAACATTACTGTTATGATTCAGTTTTATAAATCTGAAGCAACTAATTAGTAAAAACAGCTTTTTAATTACAGGTAATTGGAACGGAGGAGATTAATTGTTAATAATATAACTTATGTTTAATTAAGTGATAAATGGGTTTACATTTTATTTCCTAATTTCTTTGATTTAAAAGGGTTCTATAAGATACCAAAACAAATTGGTTATTTATATTAATTAAGCATTTGACTAGTTGTTGTTTTAAATAATATACATATGTAGTGGGTATGTCATAAATGAATAATAAATAAATAAAAAAATACTGTAACATTTAAAAGCTGAATGATAAATTGATAGCGATATTTTTTAGTATTTAAAACTTTAATATAAAGTATGATTTATGTATTTACTGCACATATTAATTGTTTTACATTAACCATATATGTGTATGCTTTAAAATTTCTTTTCTAAAAAAGTTATATAATACATTTAATCTTTATTTTTCTTAAATAAATAGTAGTTTTATAAAAAAATAAATAATTAAATTAAAATTTAATTGTGTTCATGCCTCAAAATAAATTAAAATTACATTTTTATATAATCTTTTTTCTTTTTATATATGTGAGTTGTGCTAGTATTATGTTGCAGTATTAATCTACAACTGTTTTATATTTTTATTTTATTTATTTATTGTTGTTTTTTTATTATTGTATTTTAAACAATAAATATTAGATTAAAAAATGTAAAATTATTTATCATTATAGTTCTTTAATATTATTAAATATATAGACATATATATATATAAATAAATTATATTCATAACACTCGTTGACTTTGAATTCTGATGAAAAGATAAACTAATTAAAAAGTGCAGTGAGTCAGTTTTCAGCAAAACATTGCCAGAATCATAAATCTGAGTAATGTTATGCTGTACAGGTGTGTAAATAATTGATGCGATATAATATGTAAGTGAGGCACAGTATGCAAATAAGCAATTAGATATTCCATTTTTCAGACGATGGAACACATGCATCCACTTTATCGATAAAATGTGGATTCTTTGCAATTGCTCAAGCCTCTTTATATTTCCATTCCTTATCTTCGATTTCTGGGCAAATACAAAGAGGTTTGGGCAATTCCACATTCCATCATCAAAAAGGATTCGTGTTCCATTGACTGAAAAATGGAATATATAATTGCCTTATTTGCACATTGAGCCTCATTTACATATTACATCATGTCAATTATTTAAGCATATCTCTTCTGTTTAATGTCAGCACTATGATTCTAGCAGTGTTTTACTGAAAGCTGGCTGATTGCACTTAATCAGTTTAGGTTTATTATATCTTTTCATCAGAACTCTAAGTCAATGAGTGCTTAAGAATCAGTTTTGTAAAAAGAATTAATACTTTAAGAATTATAAATTATATGAATATATTAAGAAAAGCAATTGTGAAATATTAATAATTTTCTATATTACACATTTATTGCAGTCAACTATCAAAATAATGGAAAATGCCTATAAGAAAATGGAAAATAACTATAAAAAAATGGAAAATAACTATATATGCAAAAACGTATATGAGTTACACTTAAAATCAGAATAAAGTTTGCAATTTTTGCCTTGTGCACTTTTGACTCACTAATAAAGCCTGCAATCTTCTCACCTGATGCCATGAATACAAATGATATAATTTAATTGAATGTGCACTAAGTAAAAATTGCCAGCATTATTCAGATTTAAGTGTATGTCATATACGTTAATTTTCTAATTAAATTTCTTCAGATAATGGTACCAAAATTTTCAATTTATCAAAATAATGATAATAATAATAAATATTGTTTAGTAACCAAAATTCCAGAGCATGCTCAGTTGCATCACTACATACCTGATTCAAAGCATTGCTAGAATTAGCAACAAACATTCTTACAATTATCAACGAATGACCCTGATATATTGATAATTCTAATATTATACCATATCATACAATTTACACCTTCTTAGACACTTTATCAATACTTTTATTTTTATTATTTGTATTACACTAACAGTTTTGACTGTCCTACAGTCATCATCAGAGTCCTTTGGTGATCACTGCAGGACAGTCGAAACTGTTAGTGTAATACAAATAATAAAAATAAAAGTATTGATAAAGTGTCTAAGAATGTGTAGATGGTATATGTTATAATAGAAATCAATACATAAGAAAAGATGAAGTAGAAAATTATATTACTTCCATAATTCTAATATTCATAGTTAATCACAGATTGCTTTGAAATTTTGGTCATAAAATAATACATATTTTTTCATTTTAATAAATTTGATAATGAGCACAAAAATTGAATTCTTTACATTATTATACTTTGATTTTAATCAATTATTGAATTATGATACTTGTTTGTTTCGTCATCAGTTTTTTAAGGAAAGGGAATGGTAAGCTTACCTTTACCCTCTTGAAGTTATCCATAAAAATTGTTTTCTGATCCTGCATTTATTTAACAGCAGAAAGGAACTAAAATATATACTGAATCATTATTTAAAATAAAATTTGAAATGTCAAAATGTTACAGAAAACCTGTTATAAAATGCTACTAATCGATAGATTCTTTGTTATCACACTTTAATAACATATAGAAGAGTTCCATCAAATACATATTCGTGTGTGACTTGAAAAGAAAATGTCTATTTTCTCTAGTTTCTTTATTTTTGATTATTTTTTCAAATGATTTGTAAAATATTTTAACACAAAATATATAGCAAATTCTTTAGACAGTAATGACACCCAGTGTAAGACTTAGTAACCAATGGATGCAGGAAATTTTGTGCATAAAATCCTCACCTAGTGTCTATTCATCCAATATCCCCAGACTAATTTCTAGCTTGTGGCTTTCATAAGAGAAAAGCACATCCAGATCTGAAAATATGTATGATTACACTTTCATTTTATTTAAAATATTTATTTTTAAGGAGACAAATCAGGAATAATAAAATAATAAAAATCTTCCAATGTGTAAGCTTGTGGTTAAGACCTGTAGAGGTCCCTAGCTCACATTTTCAACTGTGCATGCTTTAGGTTTATTGCCTTAGTAAAAAAAATAAAATTACAACTAGAAAAAGAAATCACTTGACTAACACCATAGCACATAGTTTTTAAAATTTTTAAATAATTACCTATGTAATTTTAAATTTTAATAGAATATTGAAGATTTACAATGACTTAATAATTTGTTGTATTTTTTAGAAATGGTTTTCATATAACTATATGTTATTCATTCAATGTTTTTATTAACATGGCACCAATCATCCAATAAGAATATGCTATTTTTCTGATAATGTATTTCATATTTATTACTTTTTTTTATATTTACAAAGCTGAAATATTATTTTAAATAATGTTTTTGTAAACTTATAATTTTAATAAATAATATACAAATTAGTACTATACAATACAAAACAAAGATTTAATCTTAAATCAAAGTGTTGAAAATACAACATGCTGAGGGATTACCCAAAAATGCAAAGGGGTTAGTTTTTAATTCTCATATTCTAATTTTTGTTTTAGCCAAAATCTAAACCAAACCAAGTTTATTCATGAGTTTTAAAATTTGTATAAGATATCTGGACAGCTAAGTCAACTTTGCATCCAATATTAGATAGTAAATTGGTATCTAACCATGTTTGAATAGACATTAAAGTAAACATAAAAAGGTATTCAATACTAAATTGGCCAGTAATTGGTACATCTGGTGTCATGTATCTTTGTTGTCACTCTTTTTTATGAAGTTTGTTATGGAGATATTTTCTATGATGGGGAGGACTGGCTAAATGAATGTATTAAGGTTCTATATGTAAGAGATCAGAGTGACTTAAAAAATCAACATTGGTATGACAATAATATTGGCATCAACAAGGATTTGAGCATTCCATCTTTTGATTTTTAATGATATGGATGGTTGAAGCATTAGAGAGTGGAGAAGATTGTAGCTTGTCCATTAAAGTTTGGAGATTTGCTGTCTTAATGCAAACTGAGCACTGATTGTATATATGTGTGAGGGATAGTGATCAGGACCAAGTGATCACTGCTGTTTTAGCATTTAATATGTGCACTGGAAATAATTTATTTTTTCACATGTATGGAATCATGTGTATGGGTTGTATAAGATAAGAGGATAGTTGTAGGAGCTTGAAAATCTGAGTTCTCCTTAGACATAAATCATGTATTTAAATATTACATATTCAGCCTGTATTTTACCCATCTCTCTTCTGTGTATTTAAATGGACAGTAAGTCCTATACATGAGGGATAAGAGTGACTTAAGGTCAACATGGATGTGATAATAATATTGGCATCAACAAGGATTTTCTTGGATTTTTGATAATGATATGGATGTCTGACAATGTAGAGGGTGGAGAAGATTGAAGCTTGTCCATAAGAATTTGAATGTTTGCTATCTTAATATAAACTGAGCACTAATTGTATATATATAATATATATATATATATATATATAAAATAAATAAATAAATTTTAATGGTAAATACAATATTATAGTTTAAATTCTTTTGTAGCGCTTTCGATTATTTGGTAAACCTCGTCAGCTTTAACTAAATTTAAATTCAGTTAAAGCTGACGAGGATTACCACTTAATTGAAAGTGCTACAAAAGAATTTAAACTATAATAGTGTATTTACCGTTAAAATTTATTTATTTATTTTTTATATATATAATATTTTATTTTATATAATGCATGTTTATAAATTGTAATACATCAAAAATCAGCCTTTCAAGCTATTGTGCATACGCTATATAAAATAAATGCTTATTTACATATGTTTAAGTTTCATTTGAAAATGACGTTTAGTAAATTCTAGATAATTTTGTCGACATCATTCATTCAGACATCGTAAACAGTAATTTAAAGTGAGTGGTCTATCCTCACACTTTCATTTCCAGTACTTAAGATTTGCCCATATATAAGCATTTGGGTTGGAAAGAATAAGTAGATTCATTTTATTCTTTCTTAAATACTATATCTTGTGTTGGGAGTGAAAGTATTCATTTATTATTAACACTTGTAAAAAGCATATGCACAGTAGCTTGAAAGGCTGATCTTTGATGTATATATAATATTTTATAACAGGTACTGTATTTTACATTTATATATATATATATATATATATATATATATATATATATATATATATATTAAGTTGAATAATGCTTAAAACTAAATGGAAAAATATATAACCATTAGAAACCAGTCACCACCTAAACATACCAATATAGATAGTAATCAATATTTCTCACTGTTGTCAAGGCAGTTCGTAATATTATAATTGACTATTTATTAGTCTTCATTACATGGACATGTTTAAAGAAGTTTATTTAAACTTCATTGTATCAATATTTCATTCTCAGTGGTCAAGTTGCAATCTTTAAGTGTCTATATATATTCATTGGACCATTAATTAGAGTGGATATTAAAAGGAGAGAGGTTGCCTTGACAGCAGTGATAAATATTGATTACTATCTATATTGGTATGTTTAGGAGGTGACTGGTTTCTAATGGTTATATATATATATATATAATATATATATATATATATATATATATATATATATATATATATATGTTGGTTCTTTATCCCATGGTATATATAAAAAACCAACACACGCTGGGAGATATCTTCATTTTTCCTCTCATCACCATCCTGCACAACTATTTTCAGTGGCAAAGATATTATTGGATAGAACAAAGAGACTTTCTGATGATAGCCATTTTCACCGGGACCTTTTTGCTACTAATAAAATGCTTCTTCATAATGGTTTTAATTACAAAATTATTAATAGGGCTTATACATATCAAAAGAAAAAAGATTTTGATACATCAAAAATTAAGACAATTTTGCCATATATTAAAGGAGTAACTGATAGAATTGGTAACATTTTAAAGAATAATAATATTCACACAATTTACACTACTTATAAAAAAATTAGTGAAATATTTCCTCTTCCTAAAGATAAAATTGCTTTGGAGTGTCATGGTGTGTATGAAATTCCATGTAGGGTCTGTCCACATACATATATAGGACAGACTAATCGTAAAATAAATATTAGAATGGAAGAACACATTCTGGCAGTGAGAGAAAAATCCATTCATCAGCTATTTATTCTCATATTAAATTAACAAATCATGATATCAATTTTGAAAAAACAAATATTTTAGCAAAAATTGAACAATATGACCAGAGATTGCTAAGAGAAGCTATAGAGATTTTTAAAAGGCCCAAGAGCATAAATGAAAGGTGTGAGTTAAAGAAGATTAACAACATTTGGAAGAAACTATTGGAAGAGAAAATAAATTTTAAAACTTCTCAACCAATAGATTTTAAATATGAGGAGAAAGAAAACGATAAAAACGATTTTAAATCTCACATGCATTCTTATGATTTGAGAAAGAGGACGCTCTGAGGAAGGTACTTGATATTGTACTGAAACGTCAGCATTTAGCTTTTTCACTACACGGAATATCCCGCAAATAGTAATAATAATATGACATATATCTATATATGGTGATCTTGACCAATTATGCTGGCTCAGCACAAAATACATATATTGAGGATAATTTAACTTTTTCACATGTATGGGATTGTGTGTATTAGTAGTGTATAAAATGGGGTGGATAGAAAGCTTGAAAGTCTGAGTTTCTTCAAAATATGTCTCTTAGTATAGACAATATACATATATTTAAATATTACATATTCAGCCTGTATTCTGTACATCACTCTTCTCTATTTTTAAATGGACATATTAAGGTTCTATGTGTAAAGAATCACTTTGGCTTAAGATCAATATGCACAATGCCAATAATATTGGTATCAACAAGAGTTTTGAGCATTCCATCCTCGGATTTTTAATAAAATGGATGGCTGAATAGATGGATAGTAGAAAAGATTGAAGCTTGTCCATTAAAGTTTGAAAATTTTCTATCTAAAATGAATTGAACACTGATTGTATATATGTGTGGGAGATGGTGATCTCGTTCAACTGACGAGTGCGGGTTCAGCACGTAATGTGTATATCGGAGATCATTTATCTTTTTCACTTGGATGTGTTCAGGTGTATCTGTTGTATATGATAGAGTAGATAGTTGTAGAAAGTTTGAAAGTCTGAGTTCAACTCTTATAATATTAGTATTTATAGAATTATCAAAGCTTATGATAACTATATTGTTCTAATAAGTTTATAAGTATTTGTATATCCTAAATTAATGTTTTTGTTTTTCTTTGTTTTAAGATAAAGATGTCTTTTACTTATTATTTATCATTGAAAAGTCAACTGTTGACATTTTGAAATGTAAAATCTGACTATTTTATGGCTGTATTTCAATCTCAAGGGGTTTTTTTAATGACTAAAAATAAAAGATAATTTTAAAAATAAAAAAAAATTCTAACTGTATTTTTCCGAAGTTTTATCGGAAGTTGTAATTTCATTTGTTATATATATATTTGAATTTGATTTAAAATATTACTTTATATCCTCGTTTTTTGATCGATGTATATTATAAATACTATTTCACAATCTACTATTTAACATTAATCTTTCTCAAAAACTAAAGTTTGAACATCCCTGTTACCTCCACCGCAATGATTAGGTTTAATGAAATCTGATTTTAAAAATCATTTTATTTACAATCCGATTCAGATTCTGAAAACAGTATATATATATAATTTTTTTTCTCTTTTTCTTAACCAAGCTTATAAAAATAATTTTTTTATACTATCTTGTCAATTAGTTTTTCCGAAAGCAAATTAAAATGTTCTACTATCAAGATCATCATCATAATTTTTTTAAAATTATTAATCCATTGAAAAATGAAGATTTGTTTCTCTAAGTTTAATCATTATTATTCAATCCATAACAAGTTTCTTTTTTTATATATCAATCTGCAAACATCTTTATCTTAAGCGTTCATCTTAAATATGGTCACCTAATAGATCTTTTACAATTTTTTTTTAAATTCATTTAAAACTTTATACTTTACACACACACACATATATATATATTAAAATATCTCTTTCTATTCATTAAACACATTTATTTTGTATATTATGTTATTTCTATCAAAAGCAATTTATCTTAATTTAATCCCATAAATAATTTTATTCATTAAGTTATATCTCTATTAATAATATATAGAAACTACTGACAGTTGTTAACTTTTAATTCATTACTGTCAATTTTCCTATGTAAAAAATCAGAGAACATATCAAGCATTGGTGGCCGATTGGTCAGCACAGCTGCCTAACAAGCAGTTGTTCCAGGTTTGCAGGTTCACATCCCAGATGGCGCTTTGACACTTGACAAAAAACTCAGAGAACATTACCATCGACCATTTAACACATCTTTAATTCACTTATCTTGTTTTTATGTGATAGCTCTTGTGACATTTTTAAAACTCTGAAAGATTGTCTGAAAGATTGTTCTGAGATCAGAAAGTTTGACACTTGCAATCAAACATTAATAAATGATGAAAATATATGTGAGATAGTGATCTGGACCAACTGATAAATGCTGTTTCAGCACAAAATGGAGATCTTGGGGATTATTTATCATTTTTATGTCTTTCACTTATATGTTTTAGACATTATGATGAAATAGAAGTTTGAAATATATTAAATTACAGAGACAAAACTATCCATACATTAGCACCCCATCAGTGCAAGCCAGACTAATCAATGGATGCAGGAAGGTGTGTGCATAAAATTTCTATCTAGTGACTATTCATCCAATCCCCCCGACTAGTTTCTAGCTTGTGACTTTCATCAGGGAGAAGCCTCCATTGATTACTCTGACTTCCATTGAGTGGTGATATTATATGGATAGTTTTGCCTCTGTGAAAAATAATTTGGGTAAGCATAAAGAATGGTGATCATATAATGTTTGATGGCTAAATAAAGTTGATTGTATATCCAAAAAAAATGTCTATGAAGTTATAATTACGATATGAACTATATATGTCCTACTCACTGGATATTTCAAAAAGATATCTAGAGTGAGAAGGATTGGTCTGATTTCTGGGCTAATAGATAGTTGTGATATGATTGAGGTGGAGTGAAAGAGTCATTGAATTAAGAATACAATTTGAACATATATGTGTATACCTATAACGGATTATTAACTTCGATTGTACCAAATGAAACTATTAAGTATCACAGTAAATATTAATAACAATTCTAAAAATATTTTGAATGCTTTCATTTATATTCCTAACATTCTCATATAAATTTTTATAATTGTTATTATAACTGTTATTTACTACTCATAATAAAATATTTATTACTAAAAAAATTCTCAACATTTTTCGTTTTTTTTTTCTTTTTAGATTCTTTAAAACATGTCTGGACTCTCATCATTTCAAAAGAAAAAACTGCTTCATGTTTTTAATGTATTTTTTGGTAAGTTTATTTTATTTTGTTTAATTAACAGTTCACATAAAAAATATAATTGCTTAAATAGAATTTTATTAATTATTAAATAATTTGCTCTTCTTTAAAACTTATAAGAAGTATTTCATCTTCATTATTTACTTTCATTATTTAAGCTTTGCCTATTTTTTGCTTGTAAATAATATTGGTGGCTGAGTGGTCAGCACAGCCGCCTTACAAGCAGTCATCGCGGGTTCGTTTTCGGCCGATGCTTTGACACATGAAGAAAAAAAATTATAGTAGAATATAGATGTTATTTTTATGATAGATTTATTTCTTCTTGAATTACGCTTTTAGGCAAATTGCTTTATTTTAAAAATTTTAAAATACGTACTCTATAATTTATATTTTAACGTACACAAAAACTTAATTAGTACAGAAATGACTTCTAATAAATTACTTCTATAATTATTATTTTTATTATTAATAAATAATAATCATTACTGCAGATTTTGGAGGGGAACATTATTATTTAAAAATGAGAGAGAGAATTTGATAGCAATGTAAGCATTAGACTATTTTTAAAAAAATATGAAATATAGATGTAGATAATAAAAATAATTACAGATTAAAACAAAATCTACACATCTACTTGATATATTATATCTAAATGTAACGCTTAATGAAAGTGGATCTTTATTAAAAATATATAATTAGTATGATAAAAGACATTAATGATTCTAAGCTAATATTAAGACAAAACTAATTCGGAAAGGGTGTACTTATGAACATAAATGATAATGCTTTAAATACTGGCTTTATTTTTATATTTTTGCTATTTTTGTTTAGACTTTTATTTTATATTGATGCAATATCTAATATAATTAAGACAACTTTGTTTATTCAGATGGGACCAATTAAATGTTGGATTTAGATTTATATTATTTAAAAAACAAAGTATTAATAGATGTGAAAAGATTATAATATTAAAGTTTAAAAAACATAGATATCTCAACGACTGAATTAATTTGTTCAATTTTTATTGCTAGTAATAAATTTATATAATATTTAAAAACAAGTTTATCTATTCAAATTATTACTTTTTAAAAGGATCTTCTTTATTATATATACACACACTTAGTTCCTTGTCTTCGTTTTTAATAATGGTAATCTCTATATTAAATAAAAAAGGTCGGTATCACTTTTAATAAATAAAATATTTATTTTCAGAATGCTAGATGGTTTTCAACCTGCATCATTCAAAGATAAATTTGAGCACTTGTTGTGTATATGTGTAGAGATAATAATCTGAATCAACTGACGAGTGCTGATTTAGCACGAAATACAATTATTAATGGTTATTTTATCTTTTAGACATATATGTGCTCAAGTGTATTAGTGGAATGAGATAATGTGGAGAGTTGAGGGTCATGTGAAACTCTGAGCTCAAAATACCCTATATATTACATTGTTTGTACAGGTATATATATATATATAACAATACTTAAAACAGAAGAAAACGGAAAATACCTTTTTCTTTTTCGTTTTTTATGTTGTACTAATCCTTCGAAATCAAATAAAATGTTATAAAAACATATTTATAAACAACAAAACATAACACTTATATTAATTATATAAAAAGCCTTTTTCGGCAAATTTATTTTTTTATATAATTAATATAAGTGTTATGTTTTGTTGTTTATAAATATGTTTTTATAACATTTTATTTGATATATATATATATATATATATATATTGTGCCATTACAATTTAGTCACTAGCTAAATTTATAGTAATGTGCATGTAGAAAAGGTAAACCAAAAATCATCATCACAATTTTATATAACCATAAAAGAAGCTGTAGGGCATCCAAGTTCAAACCCTACAAGGTCCAGTTCTAAAAGCTTTAAACAGAGAAAGAATGGGTCAACAATTACATGCTTTACTTGTTTGTGTGGTGATAGAAAGGTAATACACACATTTAAACTATTTAATATTTAATTTTTCTTTAAAAAGCAAAGTTATAATGCATACATATAGGCAATGTATGTGTAAATTATTTAATTGTTTTATATTTCAAATATTAAACATTTTAACTTTCTTTAAAACTAACCTATGCTTGATCAATTCTAATATTTTATTCTATACTTTTATTTTGCTTTTCTTTAATTATAATTGGGATTTAAAAGTTACAGATTTAATTAAATAATTGGGTTATAATTACTAAGCTAGCAATTATAGTATTTAAGGTTAGTTTATGAATGATTTGAAAGAATGAAGGATGTGTGTACATTACATACAAAATTTTACATTTCCTAAATATTGAAAGAAAAGGAAGTATTAAATCTGTTAAATTATTTTTTTTGTACAATTGTTTGTTAAAAGAGGAAATCTGTTTAATCAGATATCAATCTTTGTAGCAATTTTTTTTGTAAATAATTGTTTTTCACTTTGGAAGCTTATAATGGGTCAGAACTATAATTTTTGAAATTGTCTTATCAAGATCTAAAGAAGGAAGCTCAAAGATTTGAAGTGTTACCTGGATGTTAAAAAAAAAAAAAAAAAGAAAAAAAAAAGAAAAGAAAGGAAATAAGGATTGAGTCTATTTTTTTTTTAAACAAAAGTGTCTGGAAAAAGGGTTAAACTTTTCAGTTGAAAAATAATGTAGTTGAAAATAAATTACAGATCTAATTAAAACAAATTTGTCCAAAAATAGCAAGTGATGCTATCTCTGATTGGTTAAGTTAGCTAAAAATTGGATATAAAAAGCTGTCTTGAATTATTATGAGGATTATTGTTTATGATCCAGATTATTAAACTATCCAATTGAATGCTGAAAATATAAGAAATGGCGGGATAGAAAAATTATAGGTATGTCCCATTTGCTGGACCATCTGGGGAAGCTGCACATCACATAGGAAAGAAAAGATGTTGTGTCTAAAATAATATTCTACACCTTTCAACTGACCAGAGAAATAAGATGTTTTTAATAGAAGGAAGAAAGCATTCACCTGCATTCAAAGAAGATGAATTAATCTACTGATAAATATTAATCATCAAGTCCAATTAATTGTTCCAACAACTGATTTTAAACTCAAGAAAATTTACAAATGGGAAAACAACTGCTGTATTTCATCCACATGCTTGACAGGAAGAGAAGAAAAATTAATATAATGATTTCCAAATTGTCCACTAAAGCAAATAACCTCAATAGAGTCATCATCATCAAGTAGTTATACACCTCAAGAAAGAGATTGTTCCCACATAAAACGGAAATGGTAGCTGCAGAAATTTAGACAATATACAAGACAAGTTTGAACCCTTGGAAATTCGCCACAAACAAAAGATCGGTAATATGACTTTTTATATCTATTTTCTTTATGATATCAGTCTTAATAAACATTTTAGCAATAAAGTGGTATATTTTTATTTAAAGAACTTTTAAAGACTATTCAGATCGATTAAAACCAGAATGTCTTACTAAAAATAACTTTGAGTTTCATCAATGATCTTGAATGTATGAAAATTATTTGTTTATTAATTTTACAATATTAATGTGTAAAACAATTTTTTTTTTATGGTATTATGATTTTAGTTTTAACTAATATATTATTATTTTGGTTTTAAATAATATTTTGTTATCATGGGATAAAACACGCACATACATAATGATATTTTATATGTGTATAATTGCGATTGAATGTGGAGTAACAAGTAGTTAGAATATTAGATTAGTTTGTTTTATTAAGTATAGCATTTCAGAGGTAGAAGAGAGGGGGGAGAAAATAATTTAAAACTTGTTTCTAAAACTTGCTCTTTCAATTCTACTAACATTTTTCTTTACATTCTATTTACATGTTGGATTTTTAAAGTATGTGTGCTAATGAGCAGATAATATTCTTTGTCTTGAAATACTTTTCATGGTCAATGTGACGTCCAACTTAATACAAAATACATTTGAAGGGAAAGGGGAAAGAACTTAAAATTAATCTGAGGATTGTTATATAACCAATTATTATTATTATTATTCATGTCAGTATTCATATTATCTAGAAATTTTTATGTATATGTTAGAAATGTAGTAATAAATATTAGTTTGTTTTATTAAACGAGGCGTATATATTTCATTAAGTGTAGTCTTGGTTAAGTGTGATTATTCATCATCATCAATGGTTGAATATTAGTTAATTAAGATATAAGTAAATATGCTAAAATTAAGCAATAATTATGAATTTCTTTATAAAAATTAGTTGTATGTTTAGGCTTAGTCCTAGAGCTGTAGTTGAAACCCTTGTCATTATCATTATTATTATCATCATCATCATCATCATCAATGTTTTAATTAATGAGCTGTTTAACTGTTTAAAGGCCATAAATAAATATTGATTTTATAATATTTAGTGATTTCTTAGTATTATTATAACCACATCCCATCATCTATTTCATGCAAGGATGAGTGAATTGCTATCCTAAATTAGTTATATATAATCTGAGCTAGTGAACTTATAAAAATATTGAAACACATTTGTTATGTTAAGATCTGAGAAATGATTTATGTTCAATGAACTCCACTGTGGTTTAAAGATGTTTTACTTTTACCTAACTATTAGTGCTTATAGTGATATGGCTCAAAAAGCAAAATCTTCCATTTTATTATAAATAAAGTACCAAGAAGGGATTCAAACCCAGTACATGTGAAAGGTTATCAGATATAACCGTGTCTAGATTCAGATAATCTAGTGGCGCCCTGCTAGACCATATTCACTTAGTATTTGTTTAAACATGCACTTAACATCAAACCAAGAAATGAAAGTGGGTAAGATTACTGTCTGTATACCTGAGTTATAATACTTGTTATTAATAATTTGCTCATAATTTACTTAATATCTTGATATTTGGACTCCTTTACTTATGATCATTCTATGGACTACTCAGGTATAGTAATATAATTTGAACTCATTTATTAGGTTACAATGGACACCCAACTGGGGCCTGATATTTGGCCATATACCTGAAAAAGAGAGTCTATGGAATGATGGGAGATGTGTGGTTAAAAATAGAGAAATTTTTTAGTAAAATTTTTTTTTTCAGTAAAAATTTTTTTTGTCTTACAAAATTTTCTTGCCATACAGTCTTATTTTAGATTTGTATATGATGATGTTTAATATGATTTAATTTTTCATTGATGATGATAAAATGGGTACAGCCATAAAACAGCTTGTTTTTTTTTTTTTTTTTTTTTATCAATTTTGAAAATAGAGAGGAATATCACAACTTAAGACAAAGGTGAAATAAATAATAGATTTTTTTTTGTGGAACATTAAAATGATTTATTGCCAGATAGGATAGGCATAGTAATAGTGATGGATTATGGAATAGTAGTCTCATGTGTGTTTGGGGAGTTCATTTTGTAAAAAGTCTATGATTTTAGAGGTTTGATTGGATGGTTGATCGTTGGAGTTTGGTTGGTTAGATTGCAGTTTTGATGATGGGTGGAGAGTTTTGTCATTGCCTTGAGAATGCTGTGTATTTCGTGTAACTTATGAATGATCAAACCCATTCACTGCTCCAACCCAATTTATATGTTATCTTTATTTTATCATGAAGCAGTTAACAGCAGACCTGCCATGATACCAGCCTATAAGTCTCCAAGAGAGAGAGCACGGCATAGTTTTCCAATCAAGTTTATATGTTATTCTTATTTTATCATGAAGCAGTTAACAGTAGTCCTGCCATGATATCAGCCTATAAGTCTCCAAGAGAGAGAGCAAGGTTTCGTTTTTGTAGTCTATAATAAGCAGGGCATTCCTTGATACTTGCCACATAAGACTCCAAGAGAGAGGCAAGGCATTGTTTATCTACTTTAGCCCCTAAGACTTAAAATACATCTTTTATTGCAACAGAGTTTGCTTCATTCAATCAAGGGTTGTGGTAGTTAATAGTGATCGAATTGGGATGATCTTCTGAGTGCTCGTGATGCATTGTGTGATTATAGTGTTGTGACTGAATTCTTTTATTTATCTCAAGATTGTGAACTGCTAGTCATTCTGTGGACTGTCAATATCTGTCGGATTTCTGGGAGAATGGATGAATGTATAATTTGGGCTATTACAGACAGACATGCACTATAGATTATTGTTGTGTAGTTCATTAAATAAGGATATTAAAATTTTTTTTGTTGTATTTGTAATGCATAATAAGGTGAAAATCAAATCAGTCAGTTGGTCAGAATAGGTGTCAGACAGGGAGAAGATGTGTGGATTTTTGATGGTCAGGGAAGTACAGATGGGATATATATAGTTTTATAACATGAGTGAACTAAATTATAGTATGGAAGAGGTTATGGAAGAGGAAGGTGCCCCAATACCAGGAATCAGTGATCGTTTTCATACTGAAGAAGAGGATGGGGAGGTTTTCTTAAAAACACAAGAGGAAAGAGAGGAAGTAGAGGAAGATGCCTTTAATGTTAGTAGCAATAATACGGCCTCAAGTGTGGAAGTAGATGAGGAGTCAGAAGTGGGCCAGGCTCAAATAGCAAAGATGGCACCATCAGACATGGACATGATAATGCAGATGCTCAGAAGTATGAGAGAAGATAGTAAGCAAAATATAGAAAGTCTAAGAGAAGATAGTAAGCAAAGTATGGTAAATCTAGAACAAAAGATGGAGAAAAATATAGAAAATCTAAGAGAAGAGAGTAAGAAAAGTATAGAAAGTCTAGAACAAAAGATAGGTCAATCTGTAAAGAAAACTATAGAAAATTTGAGAGAAGATCTAAAAGCAAAGATAGATCAATCTATTGAAAACAACAGCCAAATGATCATAGCCTTGGAAACTAAGATTGAAAAATCCCATATAGAGTACAAGAACAGGTTTACTTCATTAGAGGATAGGATAGAAGGAGTTTGTAGATCTATGGAAGAGGCAAAACAGGAGGGTTGTCAGGGACTGCAGTCATTAAAGGCTCAAGTGGAGCAGTCTATCGAAGAAAATAAGAGAGAGATTGAGTTAGTTAGGAATGAGGTCCATGGTTTGGTCTCCCAATCCATATCAGAATGCATAGAAAAGAATGCCGAAATAACTTCTGCAGGAATTCATATTAGATTAGAGGAGGTGGTAGCCAAAGTGGACTCATATAAGGAAGCCACTTTGGGCTGTGTAGATCAAACCCTCACTATGAAAAATAAGTTTAGTGGCTTAGAAAAGGAAATACGAGAAGTTAAGGGAAGCATGGCCAATGAGTGTGTACAAATTGACCAAAATCTTAGGAAAAAATTGGGGAAACAAATAGATAGCTTTAGGGAGGAGATAGTAAAAAGGGACAAGTCAAGTTCTTTAGAAGAGGGACCCAGAATGAATCAACATGAATTGGGTGTTATGTTGGAAAAGGTTGAGGAGAACCAGAAGGCCTATGTTGTGGAATACATAAACCCCAAGATGGATGATCTCTACCAGAAAATAGGGGAATTAAAAGATCGTATTAATGTAAAGCTGCAGTATCGGTCAAACCTAAATTTAGGCCAGAGCGATGGTAGCACCAGTCCAGATGACTGTAGGGATAGCTCAGAACAGAGTCAGTCAGAGAAAAGGATGTCTACTTTAGGTAAAAATCCACAAGTTGAAAAATTAGTAGATAGGGCTGACCATCAAGATGAATATAGAGTAGGAGGGTCAATGACCTCAAATTTAATTAAAATTAAGGCCTTTAGTGGGGAGAGCAGGGAGAACCCCTTAGAGTATCTGTATACATTGGAAGAACTCTTTTCTGTGTGTAGGTTAAATGAACAGGAAAAGTTGGCCATTGCCTGTAACCATCTTTATGCCTATGCTAAGGAATAGTGGCAGTCCCTATTTGATAAGCCCACTACCTTTGGGGATTTTCGTTGTGTTATCTTAGCCTGTTTTTGGAGTGAAGATAGGCAGGACCAGGTGCGCTACCAGATCACTCAGGAAAAGTACGGCAGTACCAAGGGTAGCTATACACAATTTTTCAGAGGGCAGGCAGTTAAGTTGAAAAGTCTGACTGCATTTCCTCTCTCAGAGCACCAGATCCTGAGAATACTCCAACACAATCTTCCCCGAAACATTGAGCAAATGCTTATTGCTGCTGATTGCCGCAGTATAGAGGAAGCATCAGAAATCCTGGATGCTCTAGAAATTTCAGAGCTAGATTCAGAGAGTAGGCCCAAGAGCACCAAGGATAGGTATAGTTATAATGTCTCTAGTCTGAATCTAGGTGATCAGACACGTGATCAGAATTTTGGTAGTTATAGATATAGGAATAATTATAGGGCTAGGCCTCCTAATCAATCCTGGGGAGATTCTGGGGATAGTGTTGTGAAGAAAGTAATTCCTAGAGACAAGCAGCCCTCTACCAGTGGAATTACCACAGTGCTGAAAAAGCCAAAATAAAAAAAAAATAAAGATCTCAAAAGAGACTGAATGTATGTTTGCAATTTTATGCAGACCACCATATGATTTGAAAAAAAAAAGCCATTCCAAATTACCAAGAAAATAGGAGAGAATGCCTTTATGCTTGCTGCTCTTGATGGGAATAAGGGGACCTATAATGCTAAGAGTTTGATCCCTTATACTTCAGCAGAGTAGCTTGGCAAAGATCTCCAAATAAATTACTTTTAGGTTTTCTAATGAAAAATATATTTACCAGTAGTTAATTTTTTTTTATATATATATTATAAGTGTTTATTATTATTAGTGTATTTATTAGTTAGGATTTTTTTTTATATAGTTAAAACAAAAGTGCTGATGATTTTATCCGAAGGGGGAGAAAGTTGTGCCATTACAATTTAGTCACTAGCTAAATTTATAGTAATGTGCATGTAGAAAAGGTAAACCAAAAATCATCATCACAATTTTATATAACCATAAAAGAAGCTGTAGGGCATCCAAGTTCAAACCCTACAAGGTCCAGTTCTAAAAGCTTTAAACAGAGAAAGAATGGGTCAACAATTACATGCTTTACTTGTTTGTGTGGTGATAGAAAGGTAATACACACATTTAAACTATTTAATATTTAATTTTTCTTTAAAAAGCAAAGTTATAATGCATACATATAGGCAATGTATGTGTAAATTATTTAATTGTTTTATATTTCAAATATTAAACATTTTAACTTTCTTTAAAACTAACCTATGCTTGATCAATTCTAATATTTTATTCTATACTTTTATTTTGCTTTTCTTTAATTATAATTGGGATTTAAAAGTTACAGATTTAATTAAATAATTGGGTTATAATTACTAAGCTAGCAATTATAGTATTTAAGGTTAGTTTATGAATGATTTGAAAGAATGAAGGATGTGTGTACATTACATACAAAATTTTACATTTCCTAAATATTGAAAGAAAAGGAAGTATTAAATCTGTTAAATTATTTTTTTTGTACAATTGTTTGTTAAAAGAGAAATCGGTTTAATCAGATATCAATCTTTGTAGCAATTTTTTTTGTAAATAATTGTTTTTCACTTTGGAAGCTTATAATGGGTCAGAACTATAATTTTTGAAATTGTCTTATCAAGATCTAAAGAAGGAAGCTCAAAGATTTGAAGTGTTACCTGGATGTTAAAAAAAAAAAAAAAGAAAAAAAAAAGAAAAGAAAGGAAATAAGGATTGAGTCTATTTTTTTTTAAACAAAAGTGTCTGGAAAAAGGGTTAAACTTTTCAGTTGAAAAATAATGTAGTTGAAAATAAATTACAGATCTAATTAAAACAAATTTGTCCAAAAATAGCAAGTGATGCTATCTCTGATTGGTTAAGTTAGCTAAAAATTGGATATAAAAAGCTGTCTTGAATTATTATGAGGATTATTGTTTATGATTCAGATTATTAAACTATCCAATTGAATGCTGAAAATATAAGAAATGGCGGGCTAGAAAAATTATAGGTATGTCCCATTTGCTGGACCATCTGGGGAAGCTGCACATCACATAGGAAAGAAAAGATGTTATGTCTAAAATAATATTCTACACCTTTCAACTGACCAGAGATATAAGATGTTTTTAATAGAAGGAAGAAAGCATTCACCTGCATTCAAAGAAGATGAATTAATCTACTGATAAATATTAATCATCAAGTCCAATTAATTGTTCCAACAACTGATTTTAAACTCAAGAAAATTTACAAATGGGAAAACAACTGCTGTATTTCATCCACATGCTTGACAGAAAGAGAAGAAAAATTAATATAATGATTTCCAAATTGTCCACTAAAGCAAATAACCTCAATAGAGTCATCATCATCAAGTAGTTATACACCTCAAGAAAGAGATTGTTCCCACATAAAACGGAAATGGTAGCTGCAGAAATTTAGACAATATACAAGACAAGTTTGAACCCTTGGAAATTCGCCACAAACAAAAGATCGGTAATATGACTTTTTATATCTATTTTCTTTATGATATCAGTCTTAATAAACATTTTAGCAATAAAGTGGTATATTTTTATTTAAAGAACTTTTAAAGACTATTCAGATCGATTAAAACCAGAATGTCTTACTAAAAATAACTTTGAGTTTCATCAATGATCTTGAATGTATGAAAATTATTTGTTTATTAATTTTACAATATTAATGTGTAAAACAATTTTTTTTATCGTATTATGATTTTAGTTTTAACTAATATATTATTATTTTGGTTTTAAATAATATTTTGTTATCATGGGATAAAACATGCACATACATAATGATATTTTATATGTGTATAATTGCGATTGAATGTGGAGTAACAAGTAGTTAGAATATTAGATTAGTTTGTTTCATTAAGTATAGCATTTCAGAGGTAGAAGAGAGGGGGGAGAAAATAATTTAAAACTTGTTTCTAAAACTTGCTCTTTCAATTCTACTAACATTTTTCTTTACATTCTATTTACATGTTGGATTTTTAAAGTATGTGTGCTAATGAGCAGATAATATTTTTTGTCTTGAAATACTTTTCATGGTCAATGTGACGTCCAACTTAATACAAAATACATTTGAAGGGAAAGGGGGAAGAACTTAAAATTAATCTGAGGATTGTTATATAACCAATTATTATTATTATTATTCATGTCAGTTTTCATATTATCTAGAAATTTTTATGTATATGTTAGAAATGTAGTAATAAATATTAGTTTGTTTTATTAAACGAGGCGTATATATTTCATTAAGTGTAGTCTTGGTTAAGTGTGATTATTCATCATCATCAATGGTTGAATATTAGTTAATTAAGATATAAGTAAATATGCTAAAATTAAGCAATAATTATGAATTTCTTTATAAAAATTAGTTGTATGTTTAGGCTTAGTCCTAGAGCTGTAGTTGAAACCCTTGTCATTATCGTTATTATTATCATCATCATCATCATCATCAACGTTTTAATTAATGAGCTGTTTAACTGTTTAAAGGCCATAAATAAATATTGATTTTATAATATTTAGTGATTTCTTAGTATTATTATAACCACATCCCATCATCTATTTCATGCAAGGATGAGTGAATTGCTATCCTAAATTAGTTATATATAATCTGAGCTAGTGAACTTATAAAAATATTGACACACATTTGTTATATTAAGATCTGAGAAATGATTTATGCTCAATGAACTCCACTGTGGATTTAAAGATTTTTACTATTTACCTAACTATTAGTGCTTATAGTGATATGGCTCAAAAGATCAAAATCTTACATTTTATAATAAATAAAGTATCTCAAGGGACTCGAACCCTTACATTTGTTCAAATTTTATCTGACTAGTAACCGTGTTAAATTCAGATAATCTATTGACACCAAGTTAGACCTATTCAAATTATTACTTGTTTAAACATGCATCTTAACATCATTACCAAGATACACACAGTGGGTAGTTTACTTGTCTTTGTATACCTTAATAATGATACTTGTATATTAAATAAATTTGCTCAGTATATTATTTAATATCTATGATATTTGGACTCCTTTACTCAGATATAATAGATATCTTTTGATCATCATTTAATTTTTGAATTTGATGATTATTTCTTATATGTGTGGAGATAATAACTGAGTCAACTGATGATATGCTGATTTCTTTTGATGATTCATTTATTTATGGTTATTTTATATTTATATATATATATATATATATATGGTATGATATATATATGATATATATATGTGATATATATCTCATATATATATATATATATATATATATATATATATATATATATATATATAGCCTGTATGTTAGATATCAAAGATATTTCAAAACTGGAAGCAGTATATATGTTTTAATAAATTTCTTCGAGTCATTATAATTATTCATTTTAGGAACAGTTGCTTGAATTTTTTACAATATGAAGTTCATGTATTCTGTCAAGAATAATAAAGATAATAAAGATCCATTAGTTTTAAGGTTATTAAGGGTATATTTGAATATTTTTTATTTGTATTTTATGTCAATGACATATATTATTTTATTTTATTTTTTCTAAATTATTTACTATTAATGTGATTTGGCTCTTACAAATCAGATATTGCTAATGGTTATTAAAAGTTTCTAAAAATAAGAAATTTAAATTTATCAAAATTGTAGTTTAATAATAATAATAATAATAATAATAATAATAATAATAATAATAATAATAATAATAATAATAATAATATTTATTATTATTATTATTATTATTATTATTATTATTATTATTATTATTATTATTTCTTGTCTTAATATAAATAAAAGTTAAACTATAATTTTGATGTTTTACTAGACATATATAAAAATTTCCAATATGTCACTCTGCATTCGAATAATTTTCTTCATATAATTAAATACTAATAAGGTTAGCTAGGTTGATTTGTTAGTGTATTTTAATAATGTCTTTACAATGACATTTGCTTATTCCCCCCTCCCTAGTGTTAATTTTAGCTAAGACTTGATTGCCTGGAATTTTTACAGGAGTAGATGCTAGTTATGTAACGAAATTAGAATGCTGTATGAGCTGAGATAAATTTAAAAAAAAATGAAATTCTGTATACAACATAAAGATGATTCATTTTTCCATAAGATGTTAAAAACTAAAATCTAGCCCATCTTCAGCCGACTTGGTGCAATAAAAACATACTGGATTGTCAACAATAGCATGAAAATTCTGGTGTTTTGTGCCTCTACCACAGCTGAAAACTGAAGATCATTCATGAAATGCATGTGTAATAAAAAAATGTGGGATGGAATTTCTATGCTTATGAATGGTTGCAAAATAATCGATATAGTGATAAAAATTTTAAAAAAATATACAAATCGTGTTTATTGTTTAAGTTATTGCATTATTATTCTTTGGTGCAAAGGAGCTGAAAATGTGATTTTTAATCTACAAGCATCCCAAACTTGTTTGTATATATATATATTCCTAGTGTAGAAAAAGATGAATATATTGGAAATGTTTTTAATCAGATTGATTTTATCATTGCAAAATAGCAAAAAAACTATTGTTGGCAGTAACAATTTTAATCGACTACGATTTTTTTTACAATGCTAACTGAAAAAAAGGACAAACGTGCTTCAATTTTTTTTAAATTTGTAATATGCCTTTTTAAATTAGACTACTCAGATATATGTTGACAAAATTAAGCTTTCTGTTGTTGAGTTTCTATATAAGCAGAATATAAAAATAACAATTAAGTGATTAGTATAACTATAAAATATGCACGCACGTTATCGATTCAGTGCAGGATGAAGGTCTCTCCAAACTTATTCCAGTTATTCTAATCTCTAGACTTTCTTTCTTCACATCACTGCAACATATTTTCTTATTTTATCCATTCATCTGACATGTAGTCTCCCTTTCTATGAATTTACAATCTATTAGAATCCACTTTATAATTTCCTCTATCTGTCTACTATCATTTATTATAGCAATATGTCCAGTCCAGGTCCACTCATAACTGCACATATCTAGATGTGTATATGTCATCATTACATTAAACATATACACATATATTTATACGTTTGTGTGCGTTCCAATATATCAGTACACTATTGGTAAATCCCCATGTTGCAATGTAACTTTATTATTATTATTATTATTATTATTATTATTATTATTATTATTATTATTATTATTATTATTATTATTATTATTATTATTATTATTATTATTATTATTATTATTATTATTATTATTATTATTATTATTATTATTATTATTATTGTTATATTCATTTGATTAATGAGTTTACATGTTGATATCAATTTGTTGTAATTTGTATATATATATATAATTAATAAAACAAGTCATAAATTTCGAAACTTGCTTTTAAGCTTGCATTTAAATTATCACTAGATGGAGCTTCCATTAGCTCTAAACAAGCTTGTTTAGAGCTATTGGTAAGCTCCATCTAGTGATATATATGAAGGACACACTGTTTGGTTTATACATGTATTATTCATAGTTCTAATGTGCAAATATCTAATCTGGATTGCACTTGTTATTGACTTAGTAATCAATATTATTATAAAAACAGCAGTAAATGCATTGTAAACATTAATGTATAACAAGATTAAAGGTTGATCAATAGAAAATAAAACATGAAAATTTAAAAATATAAAGGTGGTGGAATAACAATACATAAAACAAACAACAAATAATATAAAACTTTAAAGGTATTCAGATTAGTGGGAACTACTTTTTATGTTGATTTGTTTTTTTATCATATTATTATACATCAAAGCTTACAATACCTCTATGTACTATTCTAATTATATTTAATACTTAGTTGATGGCTACTGCTGAATCAAAGAAAATATTGATAGCTTAGCACTAATATATATATATATATATATTAAAAGCCAATCAACACTTACACAATCCCAATATCATTAATAATCAACAATTTCAAACTGTTGTCAAGGCAACCTTTTTTTAACAATCCAAATAATATGTCATTTATATTTGTAGCAGTAAAAATCTTCATTATGTAAAAAATTATACGTTTCAATTATGTACCAATGTTTCAAAACATTTTCTTTGGTTGTTGTCATTAAAATAATAGGCCGATTTACGCAAATAATTTCAGTGGCAAGGTCACTTTTTGTTTTTTTTAAAAAAGCATTAATTAGTGAGTGTCTCAAATATTAATAGAAAATGTTCAAGCATTTCTGGATCTATGTTTGTCCTATTTTTAAAAATATCCATATAGCTATGTATTGATTGATGTACTAGTTTGTTATTTAGATTGGAACTGCCTATATAATAAAAAATATATATTTGGGTCTCTAAAATAAGTTTACTTGGCCTGGATTCATAAGCAGGTTATAAACAAGGCTAGAGAATATGTTATCATGGCATTATGAGTTTATGCATTGTTACATATTAATTGCTTTGTTTTAATATACTTCAAAATGTACTAGATTATTTGTCGATGTATACTTGTTCCATTCACAGAAACATGATTATTTGTGTGTTATTTATATTTATTAAATCTGTTTCAAAGATCAAGGCTGAATAATTACTGAAAAATTTTTCAAGCAAAATTCCCATAGATTGTGTCAAATAAACTTGTAAATAATAGCACTTTTTGCTATGTCAACTCAAATGTATTTCAATAAATAAAAGATGATGCCAAAGAACTATTTAAATAAACGTATAAAAAAACCCAGCTTTTATTATATCAATGTCAATTTATTTTGTCAAGTAAAAAATCATATTTTATCTGACAAAATAGATTGACATTTATATAACAAAATGCGGACTTGTTATTTGTAGGTTTATTTAAGCGTTTCTATAATGATCTTATTAGTAAATAGTCAAAATAAGAGTCATAGATCACATGACCCTATTCTCTTAAACTTGTAAGTTATAAACAATGAGGTTTGCCAATTCCTCAACAAGCTTTGTGATAAATGCTTAACTAGAGAAACCATTTAAAATATCTCTGTCAGGACCCCTCCCCAAACCTCTGACCATGGTTTCATGCTTTGGCACTCCTCAGAGAGGTGATAGGGTAGGTTCAGACACTGGATCTAAAAATACCAACCCAAAGCCAGCATTTAACTAAAAGTTATCTATTGAGTTGAAAATCTAAAATTTTCAGAAATCTGCATATCTTCAAACCCAGCTATCCAACTCAAATAAGCTATATGGGGCTGAGAGATCTTCAGCCATATCATATATTAGTAGTCTTAGCAATAGAACAGTGCATAAGACATAAGGCAGAGACTATAAATAGTCAAAATAAGAGTCATAGATCACATGACCCTATTCTCTTAAGTTTGTAAGTTATAAACAATGAGGTTTGCCAATTCCTCAACAAGATTTGTGATAAATGCTTAGCTAGAGAAAGCATTTAAAATATTCGGATTTGTTTGTTCCCTGGAATAGATAATACACGTAACTGGTATTAAACACTAGCTAGAAGTAAGCTTATTTTTTAATGATATAGAGAAAACAGTAACAGTTTTTATTTTATCTTATTTTTGATAAAAATCACGTATAAATTTATCTCTTAATAATGATGACATAGAACCTTCTTACCACCCATTTTGATAAAGATTATGAATGAATTGATACCGCTGATTAGATCGATCTAAAAGAAATATAACATACAGTGATTGTAAATAATAATAAAAAAATATGTACAAATTGTAGAAAAATCTTTACTTTTTGGAATATTTTTATCTGTTTTACCAATAGAATTAGATGTAAAAAAAATGTTATTTATTTATTATTAACTTAAATAAAGCGGAATTTGAACTCAGACTTTCAAGCTGCATGAAGTACGTATATGGGTAATTATTTATCATTTCTACATGTGGGTTATCATGTATATCAGTAGTATGCGATAGTATGGATAGTTGAAAGATAAAATCTGTGTTTAAATTCACTATATTTACAATCAAGCTCCAGGTATATGATGAATGCCTGTATTTCAAATATTATTATTTTTTACAGAAGTAAGTTGTTGTTTTTTTATTATAGGATTTAGGAATACCAAATTTAAGTCAAGGAATATTTCTTAATATTTATTAAGTAGTAAGATCTTAGGATGGAAGATGTTTTTTTTTTTTTTACTTATTTGTTTGTTTGCTTTTAATTAGAACTTATGATTCTTTAGTTATTTATATTGAAACGACTCTAACTTATATAATTAATTGAATAATTGTGTAACATCTATCTTTAATAAAATTAGATTCGCGATACTATTTAAGTTACTTTTTTAAAATAAATATTGCCTCTATATAAAATATTGTAATTCTTACTTTAATGCATTCTAAAAATAGAAAATTAAAAATATTTTATAATGTTAACATTATCGTTACCTTATCTTTCTCTCTCTACATATGTATGTGTGTATATATATATATATTAAAGATTCCATAATGCAAATACGACAGGAAAAAAATAAACAGTAATAGTATAAAACTTTTCATTACTTAATTGAGGTCAATATAAAATGAAGTTATATATATAAAAGGAAGGATTAATTTTTATAAATCAGTTTTAAAATATCTAATAAACAGACAACAGTTAATACCTATGATCTGCACAATTCTTGGGAAATAATATGATATCTGCTTTCGATACCACTGGTTAATTTGATAATGATTACAATTTACGTCATCGAAAGTCTTTTTTATAAATTGTATATTATTACTGTTTACTTTGTAAAAATATTACAATTTAAAAGTATTGCATATACTAGATTTTTACTCGATAACATATACATATATAATTATTATTTACTAAGCAATAAACCTAAAGCATGTGCGGTTAAAAATGCGAAGGTAGGGACCTCTACAGGTCTTAACCATAAGCTTACGCAATGGAAATAGATAACTCAGATTATATGTATTTGAATAGAAAGTAACTTATCAGATACTTCCGTTACTTTCTGTTCAATCATATATGTATAGTGTATATAATATCAGACATATTAATATGTAATAAAATCAAAACATTGAAATTAACTCTATAATTTTCAATCTACAAGAATATAAATAAATAAATAAATAAGAGCTATAGTCAGTCTTCTAACAACATACTATTTTGAGTAGCCTGTACAGAAAATATAAGAACATACAACAGCTAAGACCAGCAATCATTAGTATACTAGGTATAAGAATTATTTATTTATATTTTAGTATATTAAAAATTGTAGAGTTAATTCGAGTGTTTTATTTTATGTTGCTGTTGTTATTATTATAATAATAATTATTGTTATTTTCAGATATTAATAAAAGCGGAGAAATAGATAAAAATGATTTTGACCTCGCCATTGACGTAAGTATTACATTTTGACTAGTTTCTTATCTATTTTATTATTGCTTTGGGAAAAAATCCAAATAAAACGTTTAATAAATCATTTTAATGAAGGTTTAAACCTTCTTGATCATCTCAGTTCTTCATAAGATATATATAAAGTGAATATATTTAATCTTATACTAAAATCAAAAACAGAACTAACATTAAATTTTCCTGATGCTTAGCACAGATAGAACTACTAAAAACTTTAATGAGAGGGGTTTCTGTAATGTATAATCTCTAGTTTAGAAAATGATTAGTAATAATCATTATTGTATTTATCTGAAATGGATGAGTGCTGGTTCAGTATGAAATGCATCTTGGGAGACATTTGTCCTTTATTGTATCTTATTTATATGAATGTAAAAAGAAAGAAGTATGAATAAATCCATGGGTGTATATGTTTAAAATTTAAAATAAACAGATATATTAATCTTTAACTGAGGTTTAAAGTTTATATCTGTGCTAGAGATAATCTCTAGTTTAGAAAATGATTAGTAATAATCATTATTGTATTTATCTGAGGTGGATGGTGTCAAAGTTGTAAGTGGAGTAAGTTTGACAATGGTAAATAAAAATGTAACATATATAATTATTTATTATATTTTAAATCATATATAAATCATGAGATTAACCCATAATAATTTAAATCTTCCAATTTTTAAAACAAATTTTATTCATCGCAAAAAATAAATATGAAAATTTGATAATATATTAAATATTTTATTATTATGATAATAAATTTAGTTAAAATATACCAATTTTATTTAAACACAATTTTTTATAACTGCAATGTAATATAGACAGCAACAATCTTCATCTATTGCGAGGATTTTATAATTTAAATTACAAGTTTTAATCTTATATTTGTTTTAAATTGCGCTTTACGAAAAAAAGTGAAGCTTAATATTATTAGAAAATGTTTGATTGAAATATGATCAATGTTTGCAAACAATTGGCATGCAAATATGGTATGTCGAAGAAATGTTAGTGGAAAATCTCAGGTCGTTAATCTTTGCTCACATAAGAATTGGAGGTTGGTATATGTAAGCATGAATGAATAAATGAATCTATCTATCTATCTATCTATCTATCTATCTATCTATCTATCTATCTATCTATCTATCTATCTATCTATCTGTCTGTCTGTCTGTCTGTCTATCTATCTATCTATCTATCTATCTATCTATCTATCTATCTATCTATCTATCTATCTATCTATCTATCTATCTATCTATCTATCTATCTATCTATCTATCTATCTATCTATCTATCTATCTATCTATCTATCTATCTATCTATCTATCTATCTATCTATCTATCTATCTATCTATCTATCTATCTATCTATCTATCTATCTATCTATCTATCTATCTATCTATCTATCTATCTATCTAGCTAGCTAGCTAGCTAGCTAGCTAGCTAGCTAGCTAGCTAGCTAGCTAGCTAGCTGCGTAAGTCTGCCTATTTGTATATCTATTTGTCCATCTATATATATATGGCAATAATATATTTTAAAAATAGGTGTAATATTTTCAGTTAATTTTTTAACTTTCTTCAATTAAAGATAGGTTACATTTAAACTTTGCGGAAACAGATGTCATCATGTCATGTCACATGATTCATGGAGTTTAATTTTAGTGTATTGACTATTAATTAGAAATATCCTGGTATTTTAGTTTATAAATATACATTTTAAACATGTATATAATAAACATATATAGAAAATCTTCCTATGTGTTTTAAAAGGAAGGCCTGTAATTAATATATTTTGCCAATTCTTAATTAAGGATCAGAGACTTGTATACTTAACAGAAGAGACTTCATACCACCGAACAAGTATGGAGAGATTTTATGTTGGAAATAATAAAAAGGAATAAAAAATAAAATAATTTGGTGAGAGAACAAAGAGAAGTTACTGCATTATTGAATGAGTGGAGTTGAGCTGGATATCTTGTTAGAAAAGATAATAATAGATGGACAGTAAAAATCTTAAATTGGATCCAAAAAGATTGCAAAAGACCTAGAAAATCTACATGTGAGATGGATGGATAAAATAAAAAAGTGTGCTGAGATGATGTGGACAAGCTTAGAGAGACCTTCAACATGTAGGAAATTAATAATGGTTGAAGTGATGGTAAAATATGTAGTGGGAAGAATTAGTTTATCTTTTCAATAGCTGATGGATATGTTGGAATACAATTTTAGAAGAATAAAATTATTTGAATAGTTAGTACTTACTTTCAAAGTACATATTAAGAGTAACAAGAAGAGATTGAAAATCCAATATATGGGTAAGAGAACAAATAGGTGTTATTGACTTCATTGAAAAAATTAAAAGACTGAAGTGGAGTTGGGCTGGACATATTGCTAGAAGAGATGATTATAGGTGGACAATTGAAATCTTAAACTGGATTTTAAGAGATTGTAAAAGCCCCAGAAAGAGATCACATGTGTGATGGATGGATCAAATAAGAAAGTGTATAGGGGTGATGTGGAGAAGAGAAGCTAAAGATCGGAGAAGATGGATTGACCTTGGAGAGACCTTCATCCTGCAGTGGATTGATAAAGGTTATTGATGATGATAATGATACATATGCATAGTCAAATAGAATTGTATTAAAATATAATTATAAAATGTAATATTAATTGAATATAAATGGTGACAAACAAATAATTTTTCTATAGACGTCTGTAATGAAAGATTATTAATGAATCACAACTTCTGAGAGGATAATTTCTTACAAATTAAAAATTCTGGTGCAATGATACAGGAAAGAAATAATGTTTGAAAAAAATGTCACTACTATGGTATTCTACTGCGCAGTTTATTATAGTTGATAGGGGCATATGACTTGGGATCAGGGAATCTCAAGATCGATGATGGCACTTGCATGACTGGCTTTCGAACTTCTTATGAATTCCCAAGCGATTAAGTCATGGGTATTTTTTTTTATTATGTTATTGAGTATAAATTACTTTTGTAAGAAAGTCATTGTTGTTTATTATATTTTATTACGTTTCTCTGCAGAAAATTTAAATTAAAAAAACAGTAAAATAATCATTCAATTCAATTTTATTTAAAGTGGAAAACAACAATCAATAGTTCAATTACTCATGTTAAAATAATAATAATAGAAAAAACCTTACCATTGAACAAACTGATGAAGAGATGTGGAGAAAAGGAAATAATATAGATAACAACAACAACAAAATAACAAATAAAATATTTTATATTGAATGGTTATTCTAAAATAGTAATAAGAATGTAAGCCCTTATTAATTCACTAGTGATATAAAAAACACTCAAAACAATCAAATCTCGCTCTTAGCTTACAAACTCAAAATAGAGAGAGAAAGAGAAGCAGATTGTTGTAAAAAGCAGTCAGACAGCATCTCACTATTATTTTTAATTAGTTAACCCTGGATGAAGTTGATGATAAAGTTTTTTCATAAAAACTATTTATACTATTACTATATGTATTTTATTATCGTATTTAAATGACATTATAAATAGTCATCTCTATTCACATTTTGTTGTTTTCTTTTAAAATAATTAATATTCAAATTAACAATTAAATTAAATAATTGGATAAAAAGTTTGAAAATTTTCAATTAAGCACAAATATAAAATGTATGCATATTTAAATATCAAGCAGATTAAATATTAAGCATTCTAAATTTAAAATTTCCTGGGAATAAATATTTTCTACTTTTACATTTTTTTTCCGCCTTTATTAGACAAAGACGGCAAAGTATGTTTGCGTTCAACATCTTCGTGTCAAAAACATCTGCTTAAATTTAAGCTATATATAATAGAAGACATTTAAAACTAACTCTTAATTCTATAAGAAAATCCAACTAAAATTTAAAATATAATTAGATATTAATTAGAAAATTTTATAGTTTGCGATTTTTTAAACTTCTTTTTGAAATATATATATATATCGGTGAGTATATGTACTGCAAATATTGATTTTTTAAAAAAAAAAATTCAGTCGTGTTTGGAATGTTTAGGTAATCAATCCATAGCCAAAGTTATCAATGCAGACTCTTTCCGTAAACAGATATCGATATTTTGAATTAGAAGCAAAAACAAGCCTAAAAAATTGTTCAATCTTCTTATATAAAAATTATCAGTTCTTGAAATCAATGATTTCTCTTTCTCTATACTTTTATAAGAGGTAAAAGTGTTCTGATAAAATGATTTTTCATAATATAGCAAACCTTTTAAAGCTGTTTTACGCTACATATAATATATATAAAGATTGGAATTATAATGTCAGTTTTCCTGTATTCATCTAGAAAAACTTCAGCTTTAAAATTATTAGGCACAACATATTAAAACTTACAATTACAGACTAAAATCAGTCACCTAATAATAATATTCACATGTGTCAAAAATTTATATAACTAAATACATCCGATTTCCTGTTGTACAGATAAAAATTTACTATATAAAATTAAATGTTTTTCGTATTGCTATAATATAAATATTAAAAAAAATGGAAAACTACTTTTATTGATCTCGATATTAATGTGAATCTATTATTTATGCGCTGAAAACTGAAATTATTCAAACGTTAGTCAGTCTGCGATAATGCGCTATTTCTTAAATACTATAAATCTCCACGCATTCTCCCACCAGTAAGAATTTAAAAAACTTATGTGAATCCACTTAAGTTTAGAGCGACATTTTAAATAAACCTACACTTACAAACCATGCTTAAATCAGGGCTTGAGTCTATTGTGTGCAATTGTACAAATCTATTTATTTCGTTTGAATAATTTCAAAGTTTTCAGCGCTTTATAATAATAGATTTACATTTATAAGTCATGTTTGTCTAATCGCAGGTGGTTAAAAATGGGACCTGTCTTCTCCTGCGATGGGTTAAATAGATTTGTACAATTGAATATTTGATTATATCATCAGGCACACAATAGACTCAATCCCTAGTTTAAGCATGGTCTGTAAGAGTTGGTGTACTGGCGGGAGAATGCTCAGAGATTAATAATACACCTGGGTCTCTTTTTACGCGGACTTATTTAACACGATTTTGATACGTGATTCGTGTTTCACCGGAAGTCAAACTCGTGCCGTTACGTTATATGGAAAGTAATAGCACATTATTGGAATTCGACTTTCAACTTAGTAATTTCAATATTTTCAGTGCTTTATAATAGTAAGATTTTATGCAATAATGAAATTAAAATCATGATTTCCACATTTTATGTATACACACATTAAATTTTACAAGATTATAATGTAAATTTGTTCAAACATTGTGTGTGTTAATTTTGCATTTTAAATCACATTCTGTTTTTGCTTTTTAAAAAAGAACGTAATCAATTATTAATCATTTAGTGTCCACAAGTTTATTTTTAAAAGGTGAGTAATAGCAGTGGGCACAATTAAATTTGACAATTAAAAATTAAAATATGATTTTTAATTGTAATTAACAATTTAAAAATTACTTAAGGCGACTTGAAATAATCTGATGTTAAGTTTGATTTTTAAACGGAATTGAAAATTAAAGACAAAAACAAGAATTTAATTTTTAGTTGTTAGTTTTAATTAAATTTTTCCCAGCAGTGGTGAATAAATGTCTTTTTATTATCATAAGTCTAAGTTCATAAACAATCAATAAAATCATCGTCTCAAATATTAATTACTAATTATGTTGTCAACAGAAAAACATTAACACAACATGAGAGTGCAAACGAACGTGTGTTTCCACAAATAGCGATAAAAACGTGTATAAAAAATGTAAATTATCGTGTACATAAATTATGCATAAAAATATATTATTTTGAATAAAATTAAATATTATAGTTAAAAAAAGTTTGTCTTGTATCAATTTTTTTCAAATTTGAAATTTTTTATTAGACATATTTTATTTTCTTATTTTTTTTTTTTGCGCGCGAATTTTAAGGTAATTTTACGTTGGTGCTTTGCTTTTACGCGAATTTTGAAAAATCACAGACCGCATCCCCCCTTTTTCAATGTAAGTTCCGTCTATTTTTGCGTGATTTCATTTGCGCAGTGTTTTCTAAGGAACAGAGAATGACTTCCGGCTTGAATGATCTGGATATTGTAAAATTAAATAAAACATTTTTTAACTGTGATTCAGAGTCACACTCTATATAACAAGCACATATTATGACTGTTTGCTCTATTTTTATGTAGTGCTATTGTGGAAGTAATGTTTGATACTACTTCTTTCAAATTTTTAGTATTATTGACTACTGAAATGTTAAATATATCTGTCATTTTCTATTTATCTATTTATTATCCATCCATCTAGTTATCTATCTTTGTCTATTTATTTATCCAATTATATACTATAACCAAATTACTGTTTGGTTTAGAATTAAAGTGAAAGGCTGAAAGCCTCTTGCATGTGCTTTTAGACTGCTTATATGACAGCCAATCAGATGTAATGATGTCTGTTTAGGGAGCTCTCAAATTATCTGATTGGCTATCATATAAGCATTTTAAAAATGGATGCAAGGTTTTCAGCCATTCACTTTAATTATGAATTGCTTGTTTGGTTTAGAGTAAGGGCTTATATTTGGAGTGTTTGATTATTTGTTATCTGTACATTATTATTTGGTCTTTATTACTATGTATGTCAAATAAGTTCATAATTTTATATTTGGATATTTAGAAATTACTTTTTTGATTACTTATCATTTATTGAAATTAGAAATATGAAAAATTTAAGTATGTTGTATAAGGTGTATGGATAATATTTTCTCCCAGTATCTGCAGAATTAATTTTAGAAAAAGTAAAAAAAAAAAACATTGTATATGATAATATGTTATCTTTGAACTTCTAAAGTGTAATTTTAAATATTTTTTTTAAAAAGTTAATTTTATTAGACTGTGAAATTCAATTGCAGATTTTAAGAATAATAGATATAACTTAAACAAGAGCGTTCAATTAAAGGATTTTAAATTTGTTTTTTGAAATTATTTAGATTTATATGTTTATAGCAGTATTAATCCAACCCCCAAATTTTTCAATAGATTCTAGTGAGTAATAGTTTTGCCATGATGCCATGTTTGATTTTTTATGCAATTAAATCTTTTTACCCATATTATAAAATTAATTTATATATTATATTAAAAATACTTAAGACTTCTAACAATTAAAATAAAAATATAGTTAAAATTAATATTTTAAAATGGTGAAGATAAGTATTTAGATGAAAATCTTACTATTACAAAGAAATATATTTTTATTGTCTTCAGACATTTATTCAAAAAGTTAAAAGAATTAACTATTAGATATTGGAAATTAATGTTATTTAAAAATGATATATTTAGAATTAATTAGCATCAAAGACACAAAAAATGTGTAAACATTAATAGATTATTAATTAATATTAAAATATTTCATTTACAATTTTTAAACCACTAAACATCATATTTTTTACAAAAACAATTTTTTTTTTAGCCACTAATTGCTGTTGCTGAGATATACTTTCTAAGAGCTGACTTTTTAAAAATAAAATGTTTTCAAAGTCATGCAAATTTCTTTATAAAGTACAAAAAATATTCCAACATTTCTTGTCTGACTATATTCTTTTACAGTCTTTATCAGTGAACTATTAAAAAATACATAAAAATACTAAATATGAGCACAAACATTCCACAATAATCCAAATACTTATAACAAATTCAAATAATGATTACCATAAATTCTTCTAACAAACAATTTTAAATTTCCATTACATTGTTCCTTAATTTAAATTTTGACTTTTTAAAAATAATCCCATGCAATTATTTAATTAAATCAATGTGTTATCCTTTTTTTAAAAAAAGAAAAAAAAAAGAAAGAAGAAATAGTTGTGATTATAATGAAAGGGATATTATTAGGGATATAAAGAATAAATATAGGGATTTTTTATTTGTAAAAGGAAAGAAACTACCAAGTGTAGTTATTTTAAGTAGGGAGTAATATAATTTAAAATGAATTTATTAAAGGAAGAGTAGTTTGAAATGATAATTAGAGATGAGATTATGTTAATAAGTAAAAAAGGTAATACAATTTTAACAATAATGGATGGAAAAGGTTATATTCATAATGATACATTTAGATTAAAAAGAATGGATATAAAATGTGCAAAACTTTATGGTTTGTATTTCATTGATACCAATTATTAATAATTACAATACTTATTATGAAAATATTTCAAAATAGATTTATGACCTTTGACAGAATAGCTCAATTGGTTAGAGTGTTTGCCTTAAATTTGATTTATAGAAAAGTTTTTAAAAGATATATAACATTCTAGACAGTGTATTAATAAATTGAAGGAATTTTTGAATAAGAAAGATTTTAAGAATGTGTATTTTGTAAAAGTAGATATTTTTAGTATGCATACTAATATTGATTCAGCATTTGCTATTGATAAGTTTATGGAATTATATATACAGGACAAAAAAATCAATTAAAAATAGAGAGTTTTCAATTATTTATTGTAAGGCTGTTTTAAATATAGAAATAGTTTTTATAAACAAAGGGAAAGGTTACGTATGGAAAAAGCTTAAGTGGATTTTGAGAAGACGTATATAATTTTGAAAAAGAATATTTTGTTTGTAACACTTTATGTAATGTATGTAGATGATTATTTTTGGTGTCTAATGGAAATAAGAAAAAAGCAGATATTTTTTTGAAATTTATTAATAGTAAAGAAGATAAAATTAAACTTACTATGAAAAAAGAAAATGTTAATATTAGTGAATATCTGAATGATAGAATTATTATTATTATTATTATTATTATTATTATTATTATTATTATTATTATTATTATTATTATTATTATTATTATTATTATTATTATTATAATAATAATAATAATAATAATAATAATAATAATGATAATAATAATAATAATGATAATAATAATAATAATAATAATAATAATAATAATAATAATAATAATAGAAACTTTTGTTTATAGAAAAAAACAAATTTTTATGGTCTATTAAATAACTGATTTTCAGATATTGATAAACATTGTAAAATAAGTGTTATTAAAAATAGGATTCATAGGGCAATTAAATCACGTTCAAATAATTAAATAAAAAGTGTCATTAATATGATAAAGTCTGAATGTTTTATAAATAATTATCCTAGGGATGTTATTAATAATTTGTTTTGAAATAAAAGTATTGAAAAAATGAATAATAGGATAAGAGTAAATAAAAATAATAATAAGATATATGTTGGTTTCAATGTTTCAAAAGGTTTGTTTGTTAAAATTAGTAAATTATTTAATATGATTACTAACAAAATATAATATTTGTTCTGTTTATAAAAAGAAAAAAAGTATAAATTTATTAATTATTTAAGATAATGATTATAATAATTTAGAAGTTATGAATTTGGTTTATATTATAAAATGTTTAGATTGTTTTAAAGATACTAAAGAAATGTTATATGTTGGAATGACAATGAATAAATTGACAATAAGATTAAAACAGTATTTAAATGATAAAAATTCTGCAATTTATAGTCATATGAGTACAATTAATCATAAATATTTTAAAGTACAACATTTGGAATTTATTAGATTGTATTATAAAGGAATTATAAAAGAAGGAATTTATATTAATGAAATGAAACATATAATGAATTGAAGAAGGCAAAACTCTCCATACAGTAATGCCACCCTGTCTCAACCAGAGTAATTAATGGATGCTAGAAGGCTTATGCATAAAATCCCTATGTAGTGCCTATTCATCCAATATCCCCAGACTAGTTTCTGGCTTGTGGCCTTCATCAGTGAGGAGCCTTGGATGTGAGAGCACTGCACCTAGAGCTTAGGATCTAATACAACCCTCCAGCAGCCACATTTTATCTCTACTTAACTACAAAACTATGAGAATAAAATTGAAAACAATAATATTTTCAATCTAAGCTCAATAGCTTATATAGTCATATGGGTCTGAACTCAGTTCAGCACCCATGCATTTAGATGGTGATCATGTGATATAATGAATTGGTCATTAATTTGAAAAAAAAAGAGGTTAATAGATTGATTTAATTAAATAATTATAGGAGATTATTTTTAAAAAGGTTTTTAAGAAACAAATGTAATGGAAATTTAAGATTCTTTGTTAGAAGAGTTTTAAGGTAAGAGTTATTTGTATTCATTATATATATTTGGATTATTGTGGAATATTTTCATTTATATTTAGCGTTTTTATGTATTTTTAGTTGTTCCTTGATAAAAATTATAAAAGAATATAGTAGAAACATTGGAATGTTTTTGCACTTTATAATAGTTCATATAATAAATCAAGATTTATAAAGAAATTTGCATATATTGAAATTAATGGGCTATATTTAAAATAGAAGATTGGGTTTATTATTGATCGCATTGTAATCATTAACAATTACTACAAATCACTTTCTTTGTGCCATTTAACCACAGGTGAAAAGAATTTATAGCAACAGCCAATCACAAATTGTCACCTCCTTCATAGTTTTGTGAGAAAAATGGAATCTGCTGTAAATCACAGAAAAAAAATCAAAAAAGGTCATATACTGCTGATATCTCTTGGGATATTTTTAAAATTAATACATTAAAAATGGAAGCTTCATAGAAAGAATCACTGCAGCCTGTCAAACACCATAATTTAACATATACAGCACTTAAAAAAAACATAGAAAAGTATGTTCACAGTCGCCATCTGCTGCCTAAAATGTCAAATACGATAGTGCTATCACAGCTAACTTTTGTGAATTTAATTAATTAACTCTTTTAAGTTAATGCAATGATACATATTTATTACAAAGTATATTTTATATTAATATTGGTTCCTGCAACCTCACAATACAAATATATATATATATATGTTTGTGTGCTTGTGAGTGTAAATTTTTGGTTTTATCAATGCACCATTTATCTTTAGTTTAATCATATCAAAACCATCCATCGGGCCTGAAATCAGACCAACCCCCCACACAAAAGATACATATGAAACGCATATTTTTTTAATAAGCCATGTAACACATGTTACAATTTAACTTTATATATACATTATTTTTAGAGATGCTTAAACTTAAAATCACGTGTGTATATTTTTTAAATAGAGTTCTGTAATATTTTAAACAGCATTAAACTGTTGCACATGCGCTTTGGATTTTAACTATCATTCGTTTCATAGTTAAAATCCAAAGCGCATGTGCAACAGTTTAATGCTGTTTAAAATATTACTGTTCGTAAACATCGCGCTATATAAAATAATTGACTTATTTAAATAGAGTTCTAAAACTTCTATTCAATAACACAACACATTACAGAAACACATTATCAAAAACATGTGAAAAAAAACATGATTCCCAAGATGGCCATTTCAAGCTAAACCAGCACTTACCAGTTGACTCAAATCACAATCTCATACAAATATCCTAATAATTTGTTCAGTATATATAGAGAGAGATAGTTTAATTGACAGGTTTGAAATTTAATTATTCACAACTTAAATACAAATCATATTAAAATAAACTCTTTGTTTTTATTTCACCTTCGAGTGGTAATTTTTAATTGCGATTTATGCAAAAAAGTTACCTTAGTATTATTAGAAAAGAATTATAAGGGTTAGCGCTTTCAGGGAAGTTAGATCTCCATATTCATAGCCTATCTTGAGAGTGTTGGCTTTTCTAATAATCCTAAGCTTCACTTTTTTGCGTAAAGTCCAATTAAAACAAACCATATTAAATAACATTACTAATTTATTAAGCTAGACAGCATCCTTAGCAATATGCTTAGCACAAATATATATTTAAAATCTTACTTAATGAATAATATGTCTGCAATATAAGAGAGATATCAACTCCTGATTTCCCTACCCATATTGATAGTTATGGTAATTTTAACTACACCATTTTTAAATAAGATAGAGACTTGTTTCTATCTATTTTTAATACCTTGTGGAGAGGTGCACAATCATTATACTATAATTTTTGTAAGTTATTTGTTTTATCTGCATATCTAAATTTGGATAGAAGTTTTAAAAATCTATTTTGCTTTTCGTTTAATTAATAACACAATCATTTCCATTTACTGAGATTTTACATAGGAATCTTAAATTAGAAATTAACATTTATTTCTATTTTCATTTATGTTACTTTTTAACAAAAATATTTTATCTTTAGATCTTTACTTTTTTATATAAAAAAGTACGTTCAAAGTACTTTTAAAGTTTTCCTCCCATCTGTGCGATATATTATATAGTTAAACAACTCTTTTTAATTTTAGCTTTTAATAAATTTATTTTTATTTACGGACTTTTTATTTTAATTTTAAATTAATGTAACGGCATATTATATACCGTTACAATATGTAGTTGTTTTTTTTTTGTATCTTTAACAATAATGTGTATATGGAATTATATTGTAACATGTGCTAAATCGCTTCTTGAAAAAATGTATGTTCCATATGTATCTATAATATGAAGGTCGGTCTGGCTTCTAGACTAATGGATGGTTATGTAAGAATTGAGCTAATGGGTGAATGATCCACGGATAAAAACAAAAAACTTAAATGCATATTATTTTGCAATGATAGATACCTCTCCAAATGATATTAAAAGAGGATAGGAACTTGTTCCTACCTTGCCTGAGAGTAATGTAATGGGAGTTCAGATGTACTGATAAAGGAAATAGCTTACGTATGTCTGTGTGAATAAATGTATCGTTAAACTGTGTTTTTCTTTTATTGTTCAAAGTTAATCATAATATTTTACATTAAATTTAAATAATGAAGTATTCATTTGCATTTTTGCATCATGAAACGCTTTTTTATTCTTATTTTTTAGAGAATTTGTTCTATGCGCGGTTGGGCAAAGGGAAGTCCCCACTACAACTTCACCGAGGATACCCTTAACCTGATTTGGTCGGATTTGCAAAAGAAAGCAGATGCCAACCAGGATAATAAGGTCACAAGGGAAGAGTGGTTCTCTATGTGGGAAGAATGCTGTAAGCCTGGGAAACATGCATCAGAATGGCAAAATAGATATATGGATTTTATGTTTGACCTGGAAGATACCTCTGGTCAGATTTTATTAATATTCGTTAACATTTTTAAGTTAAATTTAGAATACCTAAACATAATATAAAAATGTATTTTTCAGTTAATATTTTTTTTCTCTCATATGTCAAATGCGTTGACTGGGAAGCGAAACTGGGTCAGCTGTTTGGAAGGCAACTATGCTAACCACTAGACCACTAACGCTTGATCTTATTTTTTAAAATTCATTAATAGTAGATATATATATATTAAAGCAAAACTTTTATGGAAAAAAGTATAAAAAATACATTATCCAGTTTTATCTATATTTACATTGATGTTTTGGCAGGATCACTCTGTCAGTCAATGGCAGATGAAATCCGACCAAATTATATATTTATTATTGCTATTAATTATACTTGTATTTATCCAGATAGTATATTTTATGTACATATAATGTTTTAGATTAAACCCATTTTTATCTGCAGCTAATTATAATATATAAGAGGCATGCTTAAACAATAGCTATTACGGGAATAAAGCGTCAGTAGAGAGACAATATTTCAAAAAACTTTATTCACTGCGACCTTAATTAATATTGCCACGGTGTAATCACTAAGTTATCATTGTAATAAGAATGTAAATGCATATTCTACTTCAAAATAAACATATATTTATAGATGTAAACATTTGCATATAATCTTTATCTAAATTCATATTTACTTGAAATTTATAATTATTCCAATTTCTAAAAAAATATATATATGTGGTATTCGAACCCAGACTTTCACACGACCCACCACTCTCAGTGCCATCTCATGTTGCTGACCCACCTGATCACACACATGTTGAAAAGATAAATAATCATCAATATACGTATTTCATGCTAAACCAGCAATCATCAGTTGGTCTAGATTACTATCCTCACACACATATATAATCAATACTCAGCTTTTATATTAAGATACCAATCTTCACACTTTAATGGACAGGTTTCAAACTATTCCAACTGACAACTTTTCAGCCTTCCATTTCATTGAAAATCTGATGATGGAACGTTCATAAGCTCTTATTAGTGCCAAGGATGTCATCCTACCCATGTTGACATATTAGTCATTCTGAAGCTTGTCCATTAAAGTACAAGGATTGGCTATCTTAATATAAAGCTGAGTACTGATTATATATATGTGTGAGGGTAGTAATCTAGACCAACGGATGATTGCTGGTTTAGCATGAAATATGTATATTGGTGATTATTTATTTTTTCAACTTGTGTGTGATCAGGTGGGTCAGCAATATGAGATGGCACTGAGAGTGGTGGGTCGTTTGAAAGTCTGAGTTCAAATCCTGCATATATTACATATATAAATGCAGGTTTAAGCCTGTACAATGTATTAAAAAGAAGAAAGTTGTTAAGTGTGAAGGTACAGAACAATAAGATTATTATCTCATGCTTCAAAAGTTTATTGAGGATTTTAACTCAAAGAATATATGGGAAGGTAGAGAATTTCAGTACAGAACAGTTTGGTTTTCATACAGGGAAAAATACAAGAGATGCTATTGGAGTTGTTAGAATAATTACAGAGATATATATTAAAAAAGATGAAGGAATTGGTATGTGTTTTGTGGATTTGGAACAATTATTTGATAGAGTATTCTGGAATAAATTTACAACCATTTTAAAAGATAAAGAAATATTTTGGAAAGAGAGAAGATTGATTTGGAATATGTATACTGGATAAAAGATAAGAGTTAAATTGAGAAATAATGAGACTGATGAAGTAAATATATAAAGTGAAGTTAGAAAAGGATGCAATATGTCACCTGTTTTCTTTAATATTTATTTAGAAGACATGCTAAATAATTATTTAGACTGTAAAAGAGCAAATGTTGAAGATAGAATAATAAAATGTATATAAGATATGCAAATGATATGATTCTTACAGCTGAGAATAAAAAGTGTCTTCAGAATATAGTGAATAAATTGGAAGGAGGATGTATGGAATATGGAATGAAGATTAATGTTGGGTAAAGATAAATGCAAAAAGACTGCAAATTGAAATCTGTGATAACATTAATCAACAAGTAAAGGGATTTAGTTATTTGGGTAGTTGGTTGAGTGAGGATGGAATAATTGAAGATGAAGTTAAAAGAAGATTACCATTGAAAAAAGAGACATTTATTCAGAGAAAATATGTTGTGAAATTTGAAAAAAGAATTTAAAAAAATATTAATTAAATGCTATGTGTAAAGTGTACTAATGTATGGTTGTGAAATGTGGACAATGAATAATAAAATTAGGAACAGATTAAAGGCCTTTGGGAGGTGGACATGAAAAAGAATGGAAAAAATTAGTAGGATGAATAAAAATAAAAAATGAAGAAGTTTTGCAAATAGTAAATAAAAAAGAAGATTAATTGAGGAAATCAAAGAAAGAGAAACCGGATTAGACATATGTTAAAAAGAAATTATAGTTTAATGAAAGATGTTTTGGAGGGAATTGTGACTGGAAGTAAGAAGAAAGGATGGAAGAAATTGATATTGTTGGATGATATAAGAGACGAGAAGAGTTACGTGGAATTGAAGAGCTGGGCAATTTAGGAAAGGAAATTGGAAAATGGTTGAATTGAGGACATGACTACTCTCCATTCTTGCCCATTTGGTAGAATACTGTTGATGATGATATGCTATGGTAATTACTATTAAAATATAAATTACAACTCTTTAAAGCAAATTTTATATTACTTATTTCTGACATTGAATAATAGTATATCAAACCTTCATAATTAAGTATTATATACTCAAAATACGACATTAAATTAATTTCCAAAAAAAAAAAAAAACACATTTTACATTATTTTTATTTTTATAATTTTCATTATATTAATTATAATTCAGCGTTTTTTAAAAGTGGTTGCAATTTCATTTAAAATTTTGCAAATCTATATTACTGTAAAAAGTAAATGTCTTTCATGATATTTATTTCTATATAAGTTCATCCATCCATCCAAGAATACATATAGTTACCAATAAATATTTTAAACAACAGTTAAAGATACATTACATATACATAGAAGATGAAACTATTAGATTTCAAACATCTGTGTAAAGCAATGGCAAATAAAAGAATGGTTTTTAAAAAATCTATGAAGATATTGAATATATTATAAATCAGTCAAAGTAAATGTTTAAAAGATGAATAACTTTTCATGATAAGACCAATCAAACAAGCCATCCATGGCACTCTAGATTAATGTTAAATTTGCAAAAATTTCAATACTATAAATTTGCTTGTAGAGGAGTTAGATAATTTGAATGGCTTGAAATGGACTGTTCAAAAAGAACAGCACAAAAGTATTAAGTGTTTGGATTTATTTATTACTAAAGATAATTGTATGTTAAGTTATAAATTAATAATCAAATCATTGTAAAAAAAAGGGAATGTATAAATTGTAAATCAAAAGTACCAATTATGCATAAGATGGCAAGTTTTAAATCTTTTTCGTTCGTAATGAAAAGGTATATCGTTACCAGTGTGATAAATTAAGATAATATTGAGATATTTTACAAGCAGTTGCTTAAAGTTGGTTATAAGATTGAATTTAAAAAGAGTTATAATAATTTAAAGGAATTGAAGATTGAGAATAAAAACAGATATCTATTCAATATACTTGAAATCCTCAAGTGAAAAATTTTAAGGATATTTATAAGGATGTGTTTAATGTTTTTTGTGTGTTAGAAATAACGTTAATAAGTTAGTGAATCTTTCTAAAATTGTCATAGCTGTCAAGCAAAAAAAGTAATGTTGTGTATCAATTTTTTATGAATGTATGTTATTATATATAGATGAATCAAGGTTCAGTATTGAGAAAAGATTAGAAGAGCATGAATTGTCATAAAAGGGCATGAAAAGTAAAAATTATAATGATTTATTGAATGCTTCAGTTGTCTTGGATCATAAAAGGATCTGGAAATCTTAGAAGTGTTAAAATTCTTCATGAAAAGAAAAAAAACATAATAAAAGAAAAATTAAGGATGCAATTTTAACAAATACAAATAAAATGAATATGATTAATAGCCCAACTACTAACATTAAAATTTTGGATTTATGGGATTTGAGTTGATGATGTTTGCTTCTGCTATGTTTATTTAAATTTAATGGCAATTGAAAAGGGTTAAGGAATTAACCAAAAGTACTTCTTCAAATTGAAAGGCTGTATATTAAAGTTAATTATATTATATTTATTATTTTATGGGAATTACAGTAGTTTTTAATTAACATTTTTTTTGTATATATATATATAACTATTTATAATTCAGATTAGTTGTAACTAAAATAGAAGTAGCTGTATCTGCCCAATACATGTTACTACTCTGCCTTTTAAAAGTTTATTTATGTAACATAAGATATTGGAAGGTACAGTTACTACTGTTTTAGTTACAATGAAAAACACCAATATGTAATTGGTCACACTATATAACATCAATATATCCAATTTCATGTCAACTTCTAACAAAGCTATTGTATTTAAAACTAGATAGTGGATTAATATACTTTTCAACCCCATCTTTGATTTTTATAAAGAGTACAGTAAACTCAGATTAAAAAGTAATGAAAATTTTCAAATTGCTAAGAAGTTATTCAACTTATTACAGATTAACCAAAGTGGAAATATTTGAAGATAGATTACTAAATCTACATTTTAAGATAATCTTCCAAATCACAAGCCACATAATATATATATATATATATAAGCTTGTTTAGAGTTATTAGCAGGCTCTTTATATATTACAAATTGTTAATACAAGCTATATAGGTCATGTGACATATGACTGATTTTTACTATATATATATATATATATGAAAAACAAAAAACACAAGTTAAAAAACTTGCTAACGCTTGTATTTATGATAACAAATGGCGTTCTACCAAAAACACCATCCAGCGTAGTTTTCTGTTTACATAAACATCAGAGTGAGCATTCCCTATAATCATGATCTGAAAGTGGAATTAAAGTTAGAGATAGTGAATGCTCGCTCTGACGTTTATGTAAACAGAAAACTACGCTTGACAGTGTTTTTGGTAGAACACCATCTGTTATCATATATATATAAAAAAATGCTTATATTATTAAAAGAAATAATATATTTTTGTTAAAATCTTGTTAAAATATGGTGTATGATTTATTTTGAGATAAGCCTGCCAACATTTTCTAAAAGAATGTATGCTTGTAATTAGCGAGCCCATTCAAGTCAAATTAAAGATGGCCTTCTCTTTCTTTTTTTAATTAATAAAATTCAAAGTTTAAAGAAAGAAATTTAGAGTAAAAAAGTAAAAGTTATTTTTAGAAAATGTTACCTTGAAACAAAGGAGCGTAGGGGGCTTATCATGATCTAAGATCATACAAACAATACAGGGTAGCTTACAAAAAACCATATAAATAGGAGAGTGAACAAAAGACTTGGCTATTCAGAGTTTTCTTGCTGGCAGTCAGATTTCTCTTTGGAGAACTCTTTCAGATTTTGATTTTGCTTGTTGAGATTTTATTCCAAAAAGTTATACAACTGTCATCTTCAAAATTACAGAGAAGTTTGAACATGCTACAAACTAAAAGTCATATGAATTTGATGGATTCTACTATGCTTGGCTAGGCAAAAAGCTTTGCCTATTGTCAAGGTTCCTAAATACCATCAAGATGCCATAGTATCCACTCCATATTAATCTGAACTCTGTGCCGTATCTGTAGGACTTTTCGTAAAAGCATGCTACTTAATTCCACTTTCCTTGTCTGGTCAAATACTTATCGATGGATGGATCAAGCCATGAATGCCATAGGAAACATGATCAAGGAACCAGGATGGTAATCATATCTCTCCTCCATTGAACTATTTACTTTTTACCCTTTTTTGTTCATACCTTTTATAATTGCTTCATTGAATTATATTTATGAAATGTTGTATTTAATTATATTTGTTATGTAACCATTTTTTTTATTAGACTAGTCTTAGATATATATATATATATTGTGTGTGATCATCTATCTATATATTTAACCTTCTTTTTCCTTCGCTATTCTTCATTACTAACATGTATAAATATTTTGTATTCCATTGTGGTTAAGTTTAAAGGTTAATTTTTCATTTAAATCTCTTTCCAATTTTCATTTATATTTGTAAAATTCAATACGAGTAAGTTTCCTTTTGTTTGCCAACTTGACCTCCTCGATAATGCTTCGTTTGTCCGCCATTAGCTTATTAAGTATAGCTGATTTAGCTATATACGTCTTAAATAATTTTTAAACTGTTTGTTTTTAGTGCAAATCAATTAGAAAATGCTTTGCGAAAGATTTTTATTATTGTACCTTATCGAGGAGATTCGAGTTGACAATTTTATTAAAATTGGGAAGAAAAGACCTAGACCGCAAAAATATATCATTACTATCTGTTTTTATTGTCTAATTAGTTTTCCATTCATTTAGGGAAATAGCAGAGGCCATTAAAACATTCTTAATATTTTGAAGTCATTAATTAAACATATTATTTAACTATAAAAAGCTTGAGTTTCCTAATTTTATTATAATGCTTTATTTTACTTTTCCAATGATCCAGGCATGCAAAACACATTTTTCATAGTACTTTTATGCACATTTAGCTATTTAGCTCCTTATGTGTTTCCGTCCATGTTTCTCTCCACTGATGCTGAGCTTTGGGTCGGTGAGAAAATAATTTATGCGTGTCAAACAAAATATACACAAAAAAAATGTTATCTCTCAGATCTTTACAAAAATTTATACAAATGGAAAAAAAATTATCTATTTGTACTTTTTACTAAAATATTAACACTACTGAATATACACTATAATTCAAAAAACATTATTATTTCAAAACTTCTCGTATTTAAGCAATATTAAATAACAAAGTATGAAAACTATTTTAAGGGAGGGTGGGTGGGTATTTATTTGACACTTCCATCTCATCGAAGCTATATACTTTATACGACAAAAACAATATGGCGACTGGCCATGAGAAAACTACTCATTAGGAAAAAAAAAATTGCTATAACTCTGATATTTTATTCTCATTATATATATATAACAACTGTTGGAGTGTTAACTTTTCTAAATGTAAAATATTCATTTCATATATATACTAAACTCGGAATTTTTTTTTTAACTTATGACACATTTAACTTGTTAATTAATTTAAAAAAATGACATTTGCTCACATTAGGAAACAAAACTCAGAAAAATTATACATATATTTTTATATAAATATATTAAATTACATTCATATTGGCCTTTCAAGCCAATTGTGCAAACGCTTTGCGAGTGTTAAATAATAAATGAATACCCTCTGACCAATACAAAATATAGAATTTATGCAGGAATAAAAACAATCCCTCTTATTCCTATGACTCAAATATTTATATATGAGCAAATCTGAAGTACTGGCACAGAAGGCTGTGCCAGTACTTCAGATTTGCTCATATATAAATGTTTGAGTCGTAGGAATAAGAGGGATTATTTTTATTCCTGCATAAATTCTATATCTTGTATTGGTCAGAGGATATTCGTTTATTATTTAACACTCGCAAAGCATTTGCACAATTGGCTTGAAAGACCGATATGAGTATAATTACAATTGTATACAGACGCTATAAAAATAAATGCTTATTTATAAATATATTAAACTAAAACAAACTTCTCAGGGTACTAATGTTTACTTTAAAAAATGACATTCGTCCCGTGGCAACAAACTCTAAGCAAAATTTTTTATGTATAACTAACAATTATTTTGTGTTATTTAAAAAAAAAAAACATTATATATATGTGTACAAATCTGAGAGAAAAAAATTCTACATATTATTCATTAATTTAAAACAGAAGAAAGAAAAAACATTATACACACATACAAATGTTATACAGGGCATTGCAGGGTATGGAAAATTTTGAATAGCAACACGATGGGTGACCAGAATGCAGAAAAATTTTTTTTACTGTGACAGTCAGATGATGTATGTTGGTTTAACCCAGTTCGAATACTAGGCAAAAATACCTTGAGGCCACCCATATGCGAGAGATTAAATCAAGAATACTATGACCTTTGCCCTGTTCGCCTATTCTCGAGGCTAACTATGAACCAAGCACATTATCTGAGACACGCATAAATTATTTTCTCACCGACCCAAAGCTCAGCATCAGCGGAGAGAAACATGGACAGGAACACATAAGGAGCTAAATAGCTAAATGTGCATAAAAGTACTATGAAAAATGTGTTTTGCATGCCTGGATCATTGGAAAAGTAAAATAAAGCATTATAATAAAATTAGGAAACTCAAGCTTTTTATAGTTAAATAATATGTTTAATTAATGACTTTAAAATATTAAGAATGTTTTAATGGCCTCCGCTATTTCCCTAAATGAATGGAAAACTAATTAGACAATAAAAACAGATAGTAATGATATATTTTTGTGGTCTAGGTCTTTTCTTCCCAATTTTAATAAAATTGTCAACTCGAATCTCCTCGATAAGGTACAATAATAAAAATCTTTCGCAAAGCATTTTCTAATTGTTTTGTGCTAAAAACAAACAGTTTAAAAATTATTTAAGATGTATATAGCTAAATCAGCTATACTTAATAAGCTAATGGTGGACAAATGAAGCATTATCGAGGAGGTCAAGTTGGCAAACAAAAGGAAACTTACTCGTATTGAATTTTACAAATGTAAATGACAATTGGAAAGAGATTTAAATGAAAATTTAACCTTTAAACTTAACTGCAATGGAATACAAAATATTTATACATGTTAGTAATAAAGAATAGTGAAGGAAAAAGAAGGTTAAATATATAGATAGATGATCACGCAATATATATATATCTCTAAGACTAGTCTAATAAAAAAATGGTTACATAACAAATATAATTAAATACAACATTTCACAAATATAATTCAATGAAGCAATTATAAAAGGTATGAACAAAAAAGGGTAGAAAGTAAATAGTTCAATGGAGGAGAGTTATGATTACCATCCTGGTTCCTTGGTCATGTTTCCTACGGCATTCGTGGCATGATCTGTCCATCCATAGGTATTTGTCCGGACAAGGAAAGTGGAAATAAGTAGCATGCTTTTACGAAAAGTCCTACAGACATGGCACAGAGTTCAGATTAATATGGAGTTGATACTATGGCATCTTGATGGTATTTAGGAACCTCGGTGATAGGCAAAGCTTTTTGCCTATCCAAGTATAGTAGAATCCATCAAATTCATATGACTTTTAGTTTGTAGCATGTTCAAACTTCTTCGTGATTTTGAAAACGACAGTTGTATAACTTTTTGGAATAAAATCTCAACAAGCAAAAGCAAAATCTGAAAGAGTTTTCCAAAGAGAAATCTGACTGCCAGCAAGAAAACTCTGAATAGCCAAGTCTTTTGTTCACTCTCCTATTTATATGTTTTTTTGTAAGCTACCCTGTATTGTTTGTATGATCTTAGATCTTGATAAGCCCCCTACGCTCCTTTGTTTCAAGGTAACATTTTCTAAAAATAACTTTTATTTTTTACTCTAAATTTCTTTCTTTAAACTTTGAATTTTATTAATTAAAAAAAGAAAGAGAAGGCCATCTTTAATTTGACTTGAATGAGCTTACTAATTACAAGCATACATTCTTTTAGAAAATGTTGGCGGGCTTATCTCAAAATAAATCATACGCCATATTTTAACAAGATTTTAACAAAAAATATATATTATTTCTTTTAATAATATAAGCATTTTATTTCAGCAGAATTTTGCATTAACTCATTATATATATATATATATATATATATATATATATATATATATATATATATATATATATATATATATATAATTATTAAAACAATACAATAATTAATACAGTAAAACAATATTTTAAAAAAACAAATATATACCAATTTAATAGAAGTACTTTCAACTATCTATGTAGTCGTTGTCAACTAGATTCAAATTGTATTAGAAAAAAACATTACAAATGTAAACAAAAAGTAATACATCATACATCAATTTTCCCACAATTCATTAATTTTTATATTGGCGGCCTGTCTGTTTATCAACTGTTGCTTTTCACTTTTTATTAACATAGCTTCTTTAATTTTGCGTTTATTATTATTTCCTTTAATACACAAAATCTTAACTTTATTAAAATCAAAACCATAATTACATGTTACATTATGATCAAAAAATACTGATGGTGATACATCATCATTTCTAACATTCTCTTGTCTTGATTTTTGCACTCATTTATATAACAACAAATGCTCCTTTGATCTTTTCTCCAATGTACATTGAGATTCCCCAATATATGCCTTTCCATAAACACATATTCATTTATATATTTTTTTTTATAATAAAAATATATTATATTTAAAACATAATAAATAGATAGTAGAACAAATATTTAATTAAATAATAAATTTTTTTTTTTTATATATTATTTTATTAATTTATTATTTTTATTATTTTATAAATAAATATTATTTTTTTTATAATAAAAAAAAAAAAAAAAAAAATAAATAATATATATATATATATATATATATATATATATATATATAATATATATATATATGTTTGACTAATAGATTTTACAAGTAATTTTTATTAACAGAAATCTAATCTTAGAATGGAATTTATTTAAAACAAAATACTTAAATGCAATACAAATTTAATAAGCATAATTAATTTTAGCTTTAATGCAAAACCCTGTTGATATTGGACTACAAACTTAATTCAGGTCTATGATACTAATTAAGTTTATAGGAGGCTGTGAAGCATGGATCGGACTTCAGATCTATTGCTTCAATATATATATATATATATATATGTATGTATGTATATTTGTTGGAGGGGGTAATATGTCCATTTTAATTATGTATATGCTCTAAGCTATAATTATTTTTACTTACAATTACTAAAATGTTATTTCATTTTGTGTTTAGGGGTTACTAAAAATGAGACATTATCTTGAACCTCTATATGTATAATAGTGATTTCAAAATGGTTTGTGTTGTACTTAAATCATGCTAAAAAGAAGTTTATGCTAAGTATTATAACACATCGATAAATGTATGCTTAAATAATATTAAAGCTGATGGAATAATCTGAAACATTCTAGATTTTTTGATTACTGATGGTGAATTACTAGTTTATACATAACTCATGGAGAGAGTGGTGTTACTTCCATTTTAATGTTATATGAGAGAAACTTTAACATTTAATGTTTCTAAGAAATGCTTACTTACTACTAATTAACAATTCATGAGACTAAGCATATTTTTTTTCATAAACTATAATAGCTTTTTAAAGTCCTTCAATGTAAAAGCAATTATAGGTTTATAAGAAAAACTTAGTCTCAGAAATTGATAATTAGTAGTAATTGATAATTTCTTAGTAACATCAAAAGTTAATGTTTCTCTCTATTTAATGGATATTATCTCCTCATTTGTATTTGTTATTATAATAACAATCCATATAAATATTTAATTCCATACATACCACTCAAGCTAGAAACTAGTCTGGAGATATTGGATTAGTAGACACTAGATAGGGATTTTATGTACATACCTTCCTCCATCTACTGATTACTCTGGCTTGCACTGAATGATATACTGTATGGAGAGTTTTGTCTCTGTGAAAACAGCTGGTATAAGCATAAAGAATGGTGATCATATGATATAGAAAAAAATGATTACTTTTAAAAATAAAGTTTGCAAATATGGATAAAGTTTTTACTAGAGTCTTTCGAATAATAAGGGTGAATTGGATTCTGAACAAGTTAAAAGAATCATCTTCGTAAGAATTATATCTTTAAATTTGAATCATTTATGTTTAGAAAAGCTAGCCTTAAGTCACTAGGAAACCGCTTTGAAAGGATTTTATTTTTAACAAATCTCATTAAAAAAGTTTATCAAAATAAAACAAAATCTGAAATTCAGATTACAATTTTGTATAAAAAAATTATCTTCTGAAAGTCTCTAATATCTTTAAATTGCTAATTTTCTTGACAACATACTCCACAATATAATATTTTAATTAGTCTGAATGATAATCATAACATATTGTTTGACCTCAGAAAATATTATCCCCCCCCCCCCCGAAATAGAAATGTCTCCTAATAAGAGTACAAATAATTTTAAAATAATTTTAATAAGGCTGTAGCCTCAAGCGCATGCGTATAAAATGCGATCGTAGAGACCTCTACAGGTCTTAAACCACAAGCTTACTCTTTGGAAGAAAAGAGTAATCTTGTGGTTTAAGACCTGTAAAGGTCCCTAGATCGCATTTTATACGCATGTGCTTGAGGCTACAGCCTTAATGAATATTACTTAAGTAATCAATGTGCGTTTAAATAAATTTATAATTAATAATTTTAATATTAACTTTACATGAAAAGTATGATTTCAAAAGAGACAGTAGATGAGCATTTTATAAATTGATTATAAACTTCTTCTACAACAGATAGTTTGATAAAAGGACAGAATTCAAAGCTCAAGAGCCTTTTATTGTGGCTTTAGTTGGCTATTTTACAGGGCATGAACTTACTTTTTATAACTTTCCAACCAATAAAACTTTTCTATTACATGCACATATGTCCATTAATTAAAAAACTATTGAAATATATATATATATATATATATATGATAATAAATCCTTAAGCTATCAATAATCTCAAACTGTAGTCAAGGCAATCTCCATTTACAATAAAACTGGTACAACTGTTATCTGTGGTCGTATATATTTATATAGACACTAAAGATTTCAACTTGTCTTAGTATATATATATATATATATTAGTAGAAAATAGACAATTGCTACAATTTCAACCTCACTACCTGTATTTAAAAGTTCAAATCTGTATTACGCTACACCTCTGATTCAAATGGTAATGCAATTGAAAGTGTAATAACGGGTTGGATTCTATTTGTATATGAGTTTTGTCTAGCTTTATGCATATTTTAATTTATTCATATATATATATATATATGGTAATAATTCTCAAGGTTAACTGGGTTTATAAGTAATCATTAAAAACCAGCTAACACTTAGACAATCCCAATATCAATAACAATCAGCAATGTCAAACTGTTGTCAAGGCAACTTCTTTTTTAAAAGGAAGATGCATTGATAACAGTTTAAGATTGTTGACTGTTATTGATATTAGGATTGTCTAATTGTTGATTGTTTTTTAATAACATATGTATTGCAATGGGATGAGCAAGTGTACCAGATTGAAAATGTGCAGTGGGCAATAAAATATAAAATAGCTCAATCGTTAGACCCCATATGTAGTGGGAGGAGTTTTTTCTCATTGAAAGTATACATGATCATTGAAGTAATTTATTTCAATCTATGTTATCATGAAAATATTAATAGTTAGATGAAAGGAATTTAGAGTTAATGAGGCTTTTTCATTTTTCATCTAATCTGCTCACTTTATACCCTGGTATTCAAACTCAGGAAGAATATGTATAGATTCTACTTCAGAGTATGATTGTATCATGATTATCTAAAAATCATATATATATATATGATGTGATAAGTTGTGGAGTAGATAAACAAGAATGACTTTATGATAATATTTAATAAAACCATTATATAATATATAATTTGTACAATTATTAAATGAACAATTGGCTAAGCAATATCATTTTTCATTTTATCTCTTCAATATCTGGTTATCCAGTCATAATGTATCATTATGATGGATAATAAGTCATTAGCCCAATTTATTAACTTAAACTTTACAATGCAAGCTAAATCTAAATCTTCATACAAATAGTAGTATGTACACTCTAACTAGTGTTCCTATCATTAGTAAATATATCTCAGAAATAGAATAGTGACAGTCCATATTGATAAATATTCAAGGAATTCTTTTTTCAGGAATCTTTTCTTTTTCCTCATTTAAAATCCACTTTCCCGGGTTCGAATATTGTTTGAACATTCCAATAGCGATTCAATTCTTTCATCTACAGTATTCTTTTTGATCTAAGAATTTCCCTTGGCTTGTTGCAACATATTCTGGTGTTATAATCAACATGAATTTGTAGAAGCTGATTTCCATAAAAACTCAAATCTAACATCATGTTTGTATGGTGAACACTTTATCTCTACGATGTTTTCTTTCTTTTAGCCAGACATAGCTGCAAAACTGTGTTGATAAATTTACTTGATGCTCCTGGTTTTATTAACAATTAATAGCGAATTTTTAATTTTACAAATCCTCAAAATAAGCTTGAGGTGTTTTTTTTTTTTTTTTTACTTTTACTGCTAATATTCGGTATTATTATGAATAATAATAATTCTAAGGTTTATAAAGTAGCTTTAAAAAAATATTTAGTCCACTCGTATTCATATACACAGTTTTCTCTCTATTTCACGATATTATTTTCTTCTTTGGAGATAAGATAATTCAATGGCTGTTGTTATATAGTTTTAAATAGTGGTTTTTCATTTTTTCTTATCAGCTAGTTGTTCCATCACGTTTTTTTAATATATTTTTCATCTCGATTTGAGTTCACATTTTTATGTCAATTACGATATCATTTGAATATCCCAATGTTTAATGTAACGGATTAACAAATAATACAGTTTAATTATTATTTGTTTAACTATTTATAAATCGGTATTGTCAAGAATAGTTAAAAATATAATTTTAAATGACAAATTTATACAAAGTTATTAACATATCATTAACAATATGTTTTTGACAATTGTTAATAGTAATGGTCTTTAAGATTAATGTGTGGGTTGTCGGTTTCATGTATCCTTACAACATACATGTATACAACAGAATAAAATACAATTTTGTTTTATGCTATTTATTAGAAATGTTGGTTTGTCAATCAATCTTAGATCTAAAATAATTTCTAAAAATAAAACCTCAAAAATCTTCTACTTGTGGTTGTAATGCAAGTAGTTTAAGAAGAGATTATTTGCAACTCGGATTTATTGGGAAATTGTGTGTCTCTTTTTGGAGTAAAAGGCTATCTCTACACTTTTAGATAAGCATATAAATAGTATTTATTTTTCTGATACTTTACCAGATATGCTTCAGAAGGCAAGTAGCCTCTCGGAAATAATATAAAAGTTATTAAGCAAATTAAACAAGATATAGTTTTATTGGTGTTTGGGTATTATTCCTGCAACCTAGGATAGATAGGACGACTATTCACATACGCGATAAAACGTGTAATCTTGCGAACGTGAAATAAACACGCGCTTTTTTCATCTCGAAAAACGTGTTTTTGAACATGCACAAAACGTGTCAACAAAACACAATTTCTTCCGTGTCAAAACTTGTTAGTGTCATTTTTTTTGGGGGGGGGGGGATATTGCGTTTGCTGATTGAAAATTTTGTTTTTTACATTTTAAAGTTGCTCATGTAATTTTGTTTGATCATTTTAAATTTCATCTTCTGAGTTTTTATTCAATCTGATCAAAGTACTGAAAATAACACTTATTTTTTGATTTAGTAACTGAATTAAAATGTTGATTTTGTTAATACTCCGTTGTTTCCTTTTATCTGCTACAAGTGCTACATTTTAAAGTAATTTTTGGATGTACTAATTGAAATAATTAGTTGACAGATATTTCTTTATTTAAGAATTAAATTAATACGTTAACTTTGTAAATATTGTTGTTGCTTCCTTTTATCTGTTCAAAATGTTGCAACTTATAATTATTTCTCAAGTCTGAAAATCATTTGATCATATTAATACAATCTTCCTAATTGTTTTTTTTTTTAATTACGAATTGAAGTAAAGCGTTGAGTTTGTTATTTATGTTTCCTTTTATTTTCTTTCATATAAAAAACATTTTTACTCCTGCTTACAGACATGATGACACCTTCTTTTCCATTTTTAAGGACATAAGGAATGTTTTCCCCTCTGTCTAAAAACCATCTGATCCAAGTGCTGAAATTAATACTTATTTTTTTATTTAGTAACTGAATTAAAACGTTGGCTTTATTAATACTGTTGTTTACTTTGATCTGCTCAAAGTGCTTTAATTTATAATTATTTCGCCAGTCTAACAACTATCGGATCAGAGTGTTACAATATACAGTTATTTCTCAAATTACTAATGGAATTAATACGTTCATTTTATATTTACTGCTGTGATTAGATTATTATTACTGCTGTTGTTTCTTTTTGATTTGCTCAAAGTGCTGCTGCTTTTATAATTTTCTGTAACTTTTCCAGTCTAAAAAGTATATACTCAAAGTGTTGCAATTTACAATTGCCCATTTTTCTAATTACTAATTGAATTAATATGTAGACTTTGGTATTACTGTGGTTTTTTTTTACTTGCTTTGAGATCAAAAACATTTTTAATTTTGTTTATAAAACAACTCACCAACTGCTGCAATTTCAAGTTATTTTTCCTGTCGAAAAACTAACGATTGTAGTGTTGCAATTTAGAGTTCTTATTCTATTTATCATATTCAATTAATACGTTGACTTTTCTACTCAGAGAGCTGCAGGAATTTACTGTTGTTGTTTTTTTCATTTACTAATTGAATAAATACGTTGACTTTGTTATTATTTTTTGGACAACATTCGTTTCAAAAAATAAATTGCCATTGGTTTACATTGCTTGGTAAGATTCCATTTTTAGCATGTACTGCGCAATCACGTGCTTTATAAACATTTCGAAGAAGTAGGAGGGGGCTGATAATCGCATTTTGTATGTAAGAATTCCTTTAGTAATTAAAGGTTTTGTAAACCACAATACTCTATTTCAGACAGTAAGTAGCCTCTTGTTGAATGTTTTGTAATGTGATTTTAAAAACTACTTGTACAAATTTCGGTATTTTTCTTGGTTTAAAATCATTCAATTAAATTTAGCGTTCAAGCATCGTCTGCTTATGTTTCTTTCATAGATTTTTTTTTTTTTACTTTTAAAAATATATATCTGTGTGGTGTTAATTTCGTACAGAAAAATGGATCCTGTATGCCTTCATTACTAAAATATTTTTTTAAAAAACTGATGGAAGAAAATTACAAAATTTAGTTCTTTGCTTTGTCCTCAAATTTGATTGTTTGCGTCTGTCTACATTGCATAGAAGTACGTGTATACTTCATATAAAATTAATTTTTGTGTATTTTTCTAAAACTATTGGGTATTATTCCTGCAACCAAGGAAAGAAAGGAGAACTTTTCACATTCCTATCAAAGCATTGCTAACTTTGTAATGTTTGATGTTGCCAAAATCATAACATTAAAAAGTTAGCAGTGTATTGATATGAATGTGAAAAGTCCTCCTATCTTTTCTTGGTTGCAGGAATAATACCCAAGTATCGTTTTATTAACTAAGACACATCGCAAATGAAAACTTCTTTGGAGATTGATTAATGAAATATCCCTTCAAATTTTGTAATAATTATGGTTAAGGCTCAAATATTGTTTCCCAATCAAAGTGATAGAATCGGTTAAAATAGAACATTTTTAGGTATTGTTGAAGTGTCATCAACAGATTCAAAACAGAACGATTGCTATACATTACTTCAGAAATGGAATTGAACAACTTACTTTGCATGGAGTTGTGATCAAAACCATACTATGAAACTCACATGTTCTATTATGCATACTGTAGCAGATTGTAAATATAATCATGTATCTACTGGTTAAAAATTTTACATACTCTTTTATGGAGCTTTTGAATAATTCACTGTGAGGAAAGTCTATCTGCTAAATAATAATAAATTACATTAATTAGGTGTTGGCAAATGTGTAGTAACAGAAGCTGCTTATTTAGATCATCTGTAGGATTTAATAATGAATGACACTAAGTTTATTTAAACGTAATAAATTATTTTACTGCTTCCTAAACTTTAGAACAGAGATAAGATTATTATTATTACATAGACAGATAAGGATTTTACACTTGAAGCTTCCCTTCACTTCTGCGGGCGTCACATGATCTACCTCTACTACACCAAATTTACAAACAATTCGATTTTTAACATATTTTTAATGCATTTACAAATTCTCCACCAAATGCAATTAATTATAGTTTTAATACCCTGAATGCTTCAAAACGATTGAGCTAAAATACTGATGGGCACATTCTGTACTTTTTTACTTATTGACGCAGTTGTATTAGTTCCTATATAAAGCTTGTTAGAGGGTTACCGTAACTTCCGTTTTAATTCAATGAAAAGGGAATATATTCTATATATAATTCACAGATATTTTCATAAATAAATATTGACACAGCATTCGGATATATTGTTGTCTTTATAATAATGACAAATATATATATATATAATAGATCACTGTAATAAATTTATATATATGTGCACAATTCTATTTGGTTAGAATATGTTCAATAACTGTTTTAGGAGATGGTTTGATTGATGAAACAGAGTATACTAGCGTGTATACAAATTATGGACTGTCTGAAGGTGAATGCAAGTCTGCTTTCAATAAATTTTCCCAAGTAAGTAAATTTTTTTATTGTATTTTTTAAAAAAAAACAAAAACAATATATTTCTTTTGTATAAATGTATAAAACCGAAGTATACCAATTCGTCTTTAAATCACTAGCTAAAATCAAATTTAATAAGTTATAACCAATGGTATGGTTGTGAGTGTGTGTGTGTGTGTGTGTTTTTATAAATAGTGAATATTTTTGAATTGGTATATTTGGTTTATTGTAAAGACTAGTGTAGCTTTTGCCTTTGATATTATATACGGTTTACACATATAAACCTTTGAGATTAATACACCAATCTTAAACATTTTGGAGAGAAATAAATCTTTTTCTCTAAAAAAGTTTTATCGGGTGCTTTGGATAGAATTTTATTTACTTAAAGGACTAGTCCTGGAGTATTAATCTCGATGCCTTATATAATATTAACTTCTGAGAAGTTTGTATATATATTTCATGTTGAACCTGTACTTATCAGTTGGTTCAGATTATCATATCACTCATATATATATATAATTAGTGCTTGGTTTATATTAAGATAGCAAATCCTCAAACATTAATGGAGAGGCTTCGATATACTCTGCTATCCAACTCTCCAGCCTTCCCTACCATTGAAAATCTGATGATGGAATGCTCAAATCCCTTAGTGATGCAAGTATTAAGGTCATGCCCATGTTGACCTTTAAAATCAAGGGATATAAAACATGACTGTATTTAAATATATATATATGATTTTTCATTATGAATATACCAAACAAGCTAATAACTGAGTAATGAATAGAATATTATAAAGTTTCTTGTAAAAGCCCTGTAAACACTGGTTTATAACAGTATTAATGTTGTACCAATACAAAAATTAGATATATAAAATAGAAGTTTAATGGTGGAACTTTAACATTGTGATAAACTAGTGTTTGCAGTGCCATAGAACCATCTTTATAATATTCTATTCATCACCCAGTTGATGGTTTATATGATCAAGCTGAAATGTCAGTATATACATAGCTGATGAAGAAGCAAAATATATCATTTATAACTGTAACCCATAAAAATCTTCATATATATATATATATATATAATTGTAATGGATGACATTATTTACTAGCACTGTTTTTATTAATAATTCTTAATCAGATGGTAACCAGCTGTGCGTACACTATTTAATCACATTGCTCTCAAACCAAAGCACATCTTTATATTTAAATTCAATTATTTTGACATATACAATTAAATTTAAGTATAAAGATAAGATTGCCATTTTTCTCTTTTCGATGTCACTATTTTGCACTTTGGTTTGAGAGTTTCCTGCATATTCTATATAAAACTGTAGAGTTAGTAATACGATTAAACAGTACATGTGTAGATGTCTGATTACCAGCTGATTAATAATATATAATAATTATAAGTCATATTATATACAACTGAAATATAGCAAACTGCACCTTCCAATGAATCCATTTACTTCAGTTTCTAATCACGACTCAATCCTTTTTTTTTTCAAAATATACATTACATATAGCCATATAATTCTATAATTAAAACACTTCTTTTCTTTTCAAAAACTTTATTATATATATATACACACACACACTTGTTCCAACGTTTCGACTATTTTTACTCTATAGTCATTTTCAAGGATCTAGAAAAAACATATTACATTATAACAAACTTCACATAATAAAACCAAAAAGACCAAAAAACCCAAAACAATATATATATATATATAAACCCCATAAAAATTAAAAATAAATAAAATACATTAAAATCAATTAAATTAAAACACAAAATATACTATAAAAATGACTATAGAGTAAAAATAGTCGAAACGTTGGAACAAGTGGATATATATATATATCAAATAAAGTTTTTGAAAAGAAATGAAGTGTTTTAATTATAGAATTATATGGCTTTCAATGAATATGTAATATAAATAAACTATCAAAAGGCAGAGTAAATTTGATTTATTGGTAATATATTTATACATAAATATAACTATTAGACTGAATTTATTTTCTCATTTAAAATTATGTAATTTGGCTTAGCATAAATATTAACAAATTCTAAAGAACTAGGTGATATCACATTGATTTTTACTAATTTATTATGTACAACTTACTAGAAGTTACAATTATTTCTGTTTCGATTACATATACATGTATATACATGCGAAATTTGTAAATAAATCAGAACAGATGTAATAATCTATTCATGTCATAGGAAAATATATATATTAGTCCTGTTATTTCATTTTTTTTATTATTATTACTAATTTATAAAATTATTAGTCCTTATTTTGCAACATTGCAAGTAAATTATTTAAATAGTACATACATTCCTTTATATTTTGCTCTTACTTATGCACATATTTAGCAATGTCTTTTGGATTGAAAGTAATTAGCATTGATCCATAATGAACCTTGCTATGAGTGTGAATTGTACCTTTCTTTAGATCTACATAGTTGGTGCTTATAATTAATAAAACATTTTATAAACTAATGGTATGGCATTACTAAGAGTGACTTTTAAAGCCCTCACACTTTATTTACATTATATATATATATATATATATATATATATAATGTAAATAAAGTGTGATATCTCAATATATATATATATATATATATATATATATATATATATTGTGACCTTTTATTTAGGTCCCTGTAGTTAATAATTCCAAAATTTTAAATGATAATATATTTGGTATTAAAATCTTACTAAAGTAGCTTTCAGTAAAGATTGTTTTGAAGGTACTGGGAAATTTGCTTGAGTGGAGATTAGATTTCAAACCTAGTCTAGGTTCTGACTAGACTAAAATAACAATTTAAAAGTATTATTATTATTTGGTAGATAAATACATTGCTATTTTATTAGTTTTGAATAGCAATTGAAATAAATAAATAATTAAACCAAATTGTTAAATCTTGTAAAATAAATAAATTATTATAGTAAATTACTTAAGCATATTTTTTAGGACTTAACACAAAGCTGTCTTAAATAATAATGGGTAATTATTAAAAATGAAGACAGAGGGAGTAATGCTAATTATGCATACCAAAATCATTGGCTAATTCACTCCCAGAATGCATCAGAAAAACCAGCTATATATTAACTAACCAAGTTATGGGGGTTTGGACTAATTAAGAAAACAAGAATCCAGCAAACACAGAACTCCAGTCTGATTTAGAATAAGAAAAAAAAAACAAATATTAGAAAATTCTGAAATTTAATTGAAGGAAAGTATAAGACCTTGTTATCTAAAGATGCCTGAATAGAAAATCTAAAAACCTTGCAGTCATTGAAACACCATTCTTCTATTGATTGATAGTTCTAAGAAGTTATACAGAAAAAGGAATGGAAACCTTAGGCATCCTAACTATTTCTCCTAAATCTTATTTCAAACCCAGGAAAATTCAAGAGGAATTAAGCATTTGCTTTGATTGTATTTATACATGTAAATTATTATCTTTAAAAATAACGCACGAATTATTTATTCGTAAACTAAGAAGTTGATAGTGTTTGAATTTCGCGCCTTCTTATTATATAGCAGAACGATGTATGTGCTTCTAAATTAAAATATCAAGAAAAAAAATAATAATTGGAGATAATATTTAAAAAAAAAAACAAGTGTTATATATGATAGATATAGCAAATAAATTACAAAGTCATTTTTTTAATCATCTAACTTTTAATAAAGTAAACATGAAAATATTTGCGATTTTATTCTCTATTGTCTGCTAAATTTGATAAGTGGGAACTTATGTAATGAAAAATATCTAAGTACCAATTAATTAAAATGCTAAAGATAATTGAATAAATTCTTTTTAATTTTGACAATCGGATCATTCTTTACCAATAAGAATTTAATGAAATAAATATTTACTGTTAAATTTTTATTGAGAAATATACGCCCGCTATAATAATGTTTTGCAATGTTGGAATATACCCTGACTGTTTAAATATTGCTACACATATATATGTATTACCATGCAGAGAGAAATAAAATTAACAGAGTTTTAAAAAGAAGAAATATAAATATGCTAAGTGTAATGAAATTCCACTAATTTTTCAAGGAAAAATTATCTTGATTTAAACGTAAATAAATGATTCTTGTTATACTTCATTTGAAACGCTTACAGAATAAATCAATAAAGATTTTAACAAGTTTGTTTTGGAAGTTTGTTTTGAATTATCTAGAGCAAAGTAGATAAATTTATCTTTTTAAATCTGCTACAATTGGAAACATGAATGTTAATTGCCTGATTAATTATCGCTACAGAAACAATCAAATAATTTCTGCTTTTGGATAAGTGTTGAATATTGTTCTATTATATATCCAACAGGATAATGAAATATATATGTTTAGTCTGGAATGATTGCTCATCCTAATAACCATTTTATTATTCTAACTCACCAGGATAAGATAACTTGGATAAACAGAGTATAAAATTTAATGGATAAAAATGTGCTTTTATTTTTTTTTATCATTGCTGTGTTATTACTTACGTAATGTGTTACTTGGAAATTTTGTTTTTTAAAAAACATATGTATTTTACTGTGGCATGAAAAATATATATATTGAGTTAAAGAAGAAAAAGAAATGTGTAAAATATATCTATCTACTTTATGTATGTTTTTTTTTTTTAGTTAAGAGAAAACTAGAAAATATATATATCGTTTATTTAGAGAGAGTGATAAAAAACTATTTACTTCTCTCATATTTTAAAACTAATTTTAAGGTATATTAATAAAGAGATAAAGATACAGACATTTTATCCAAAAGATATATTGGCATCACTGAATTATTTTCTGATATAAAAGAAAATTTGATATAGGCCTTTTTCATTTTGTAATTTTGTATAGAAATGAACTTGTCCACTTTGAATACAAATGCAGTTTTGATCTTAAGTGCTTAAATCCATCATGCTCTCTTTAAAAAAAAGTATAGTTGTCATTTTAAAATGATTAACGATCATTGAACACAGGTATTTTGGTTTGGCTGTTGATACAGTAATGGTTTTACAGTGTAAAATGGAGTATGTATATCCCCACTGTTATTGTTGGTATTATTTTGTCTTGCTATGATATTGAGAATGATTAGTGACAGCTTTTAGCTGATAGGATCTTCCAATAGAATGGCATCCAATATATTAATATTTATATGGAGCATAGGCTGATGGAGTGTCACCTATGGCTAATTTCATGAGAGAAAAGATGGTAGAGTCTGAGTAGTAATTAATACTCATTAGTATAAATAGTCCTAAAAAGAAAAGATATCTATGGTTTGAATTCTAGTCTTTTTGTGGTGAGGTAAGACCCACACACATGCATATACCCATCAAGAGGTAGTAGAATCAACCAGATTATTACACAACTGTCATGTTGTTTTATAAAGTCTCCCATCTTAGTGTTAAATTCCTCATGATAATAGTTTTTCCACTGTGTATGGTGAAGTATAATAGGTCCAGATCATATAGCAAGTATAAAATAATATTAAATTTAGAAATACTCATTTAGCATAGTGTTTTCTTAATCGAAATAGTGTTTATGATGTTGTGGGAGCATCATCAGTTGTTGACAGACCAAACCAGAATCTATTAATGATGGTAGAAAAATTTAAATATAAAAGTAAGAGATGTACATTGGCTGAATGGATTCATTTTCATCAAATAATGATGTGACAATAGAATTGTAAGATCATTTACATATTCAGGGGTTGAGCTGTGGACATAGGTAATGCTTAATGAGATCTATATTTATTTGACTTTTAATGTCTGGTCTTCAGTCAATGCACGAAACTTATTCATTTCAAAGTTAAATAAGTTAGTAATTGCACAGAATATGATAATTGCCCTTATATTCTGATAAAAGAAACGGTTTTGGGAGAATGCAATACTTTTAAAAAATTTTTGAATTCTAAATTTAAACTTGGTGCATATCCTAAAGTTCTGAGTATACTGCTAGTTATAAATTTAAGTGCTCGTCAGCTTAAATAAGTTTTAGTATCTTATTCTTAAAAATATGCCAATGAGTAACAAATGATATTTTGAATATTAGTTTTTAAGCAGGTTGTATCATTTGCTGAGTATATGGTCAAGGGGATAATAAGTATTTGTCCCATCCATAAATTATTTGAATAGATTAGTTTTATTTCATGCCATATCTGTGAATTAAAATTTTGTACATAGTGTAAGTAAAGTTTGTTGTATTTAAAAATTTATGTAGTTGCATGTAACCTTATTGCTAATTACCACATCTATATACTATTATTGTTATTGCTATCAACCTATTAGAAAATAAAATTGAAATCATCATCAACCAATATAGCACTATTAACTATATTATGCTATATCATAATAATATTGGTAAGTCTTGTAATTTATTGGTACATCTAATGCATTATCACACAATAATCAAAATGTTAATAACTTGTAGTACAGATTGTTTTAAACAATATATTAAAAGATAAACATAGTCTTGATTTGATTGATTTAGTTAAATCCACAGAGCTATCATTCACTGATCTTGATCACATGGTTTATAATTATTTAAGAAAATGAATTGGGTAAGTGATGGTGTTTTAATTATTAAAAAGTTATTCCCAGTCATAAATTTTAAAGTTTATATTAGTTATAAAGTTTCTTTAGAACTGCTAAATATAATTCTTGATTTAAGTTATATTGAGAGCTATTAGGTACATTATGTTTGGGTAGTGGTAAAATCTCTTTTACTGACCCAAATATAGTTTATATAATGATTTTGAGTGTTTGAACCCTGAGAAGAATTAGTTGTTAAATTTCAAGATAAAATTTAAATTTGTAATGAAATTTACATTTAGTCAATTGTTATAGTAAGACTTGAACTAGATTAATTTCACTGTTTTATGAAACTCAACTAAGCTTTAAGATGCAAATTATTTTTTTTTGGTATAAAATGTATAGTTTGTTTTAACTTCATGATAGATATTCTGGTTGTGTCAAGCTTGAAATCCCTAGTTTTATTTAGCTTATTTTTTTACCAGTTAATACCATATTAGTTTATAGTTTAAGATTTCAGTTTCCATCATTAACATTTTTCTTCAATTTCATCTTGACGTTCTTTTAGTTATTCATTCTCATTTGACATTAATTCATTATCATAATTGATTAATCATACATTAACTTTTATTCTTTTATCATCTCAACTATTCATTAATTCTTATTCTATCATCATCTTAATCATTCAGTATTCTCATACATCTTCGTTCTTTTCTCTTCATGCTTAGACTCATTTCATTCCTCTATTTAATTATTATTTCTTGCTATCATCCATTTAGTCATCTACATCATAATTTACTTATCATTTCATCTATAAGTTTAATTTCATAATCACTCCAGACATATAATTATTAGTTATTTATTAATTTGCTGAATATCAAATTTAACTCATCACATTTTGTTTGTGTGGATTTTAAGGCTGGTTGGACCAGAAGTTTTAATCTTTATTAGTCACCTTGTGATCCTCTTTAGATCGACAGTTTCATGCTAGTTTTATTCAATCCAGGAATCATTTCGTTAGTTTTGCATTTTTGTTTCTTCATGCTTATATTCTTGATCGTGTGAGTACATTAGGTTCCATAAGAAAATTTAATCACTAAAATGTGTGGTAATGATTCATTGGTGAGCAGCTAGATCAGGAAGATAGGTTACAGATGCGATTATGGTGCTTGCCAACGTGACATGACTGTTTAATAGATGAAGGCTGGCTGTTGCCAGGTTACAGTTGTGATTATGCTGACCAATGTATGATTGCAGCACCTCTAAAACCAACTTTGTATCATTTATCACCAAGTAGATGATTTATGTGATCAATTTGAAGCATCCAGTATATTATTATTAAAAAATTTCTAACACGGATGAACCCGCAAAATATGTATTATATATATATCTTTATGAAGTATTATAACTTTATATTTCTTATGGCATTGCCAAATCCATATAATACGAATCTCATTTATCTTCTTTAGTACTTTTGACAATGTTTTTTACAATCCATTATCGATGGTTTTGATTGCTCCAGCAATGTTCTTCAGTACTTATACTTACATAAATATATGACCAATACACCTATAGTACCACATGGTTCTAAAGTGATCTGATTATATTAATAATCTCAGTATTAGATCACCACAAATTTATTGCATTGCATTTTGTCTCATTAATGGTATGTGCACATTATTTACCATTATGATTTACCATTATTTGACATCAGTCATATTTTCTGTATATTTATAACTGTATTTTTCTTTTCTTTTATGATATATATTGTAACCGGACCCTTATTCATCCGTTCATATTGGGATTGAGAGCTCCGAAACAAACATGATATAGCGCAAAGCTTTATTTATTTTCCTATATCGATAGTTGTTCATTATCAACACAAGGGGGCGCCAGATACGATGATTTAATTTACAGTTTAATTTCTCGCATCACCTTACGTCATATCAATACGATTTCGAAGTCTAATCCCCGCCCATAAGCTCAAACTCCCAGCATGGACCAATAAGGATCACTCAGGGTCGCGATGAAATTGTTTCCAGAATATCATTCTGGCAAAAGATACAATAATAACCAATGGAGGAGAGGCTTGATTGATTTACAGATCGGTCCAAATATTGGGCCGGGTTATTGGTTATTTGCAACTAATATGAAAGTGTGATTTATGCATCCTTATATAAAATTAGAAGCTTATAATATCATCCCCCCGTTATCGTACAGTCCAATAGAATTATTCATACTATCTTTATTGACATTTACTTATACTTATTAATAATAGGCCCTCCCAACTCTTAAACCTATCTTAACTACATAATAAATAAACATCGTGACTTACGGCACGATGACATTTAAAGAAATAAACAAAACAAAAATAAGAAAGACAAATTTTAAAAGTAAAATAATTAATTGCATGAATAAATGCTGATTATAATACTTAAAAAAAAATAAATATATTTTTTTTATTATAGAGAATGATTTGAGGAATGCTCGACTTGTTTTAAATAAAAAAAATTTATTGAATATAAAAAAAAATGAAACATTAATTAGTAGCTTTATTTGCACGCACATACACGCATTCTCGCTCTCGCACAGAAAAGAACATATTATGCATAATAAACATGGATGATATAATATATTTCATTCTTTTACATTTGAAATTAAGTGTGTGTTATAATTTAGTTGCGAAAGAAAACAATAATTATGATTAAAGTTCATAACAGGAAAAGTCCTAAGATTTAAATATGAGGAATTATATAGCATCTGATAATTTATTTGCGAAAGTTGAGGTTAAAATATTAAGATTCAAATATGAGGGATTACGGATCATTTTATACTTTGATTTACGAAAGGTGAATTTAATTAGTTATGAGATTGCCTTTTAAAGTCTACGAAAAGAATGAATGGGAGCATAATAGAAATAAAGTGTTTACCTAGGATTTTGCGTAGTCTTCTGCTGCTTCTAATTTGGTGAGGGTTCGAACCTGTTGGATACTGTTTCCATAATAAATGGTTATTCATTTTATATAAGTTCAGCATAGTATGTTTGGACGATTCTTATATGTTAAACGGAACAACGTTCTTGGACTGATTGGAGTACGATGTTTGGACGGCAATGTTGTTGACCATTCATAGCTGTGGAGATGTTCTGGCGGCGGAGCATCAATCAATCACTGAGGGGTTTCTTAGCCCATCATGACGATCGACGCTCTAAAGGTTAATTTCACAGTGGTCATATTGGATAGACCGGATAGCAAAAAAAAGAAAGTTCTAGTTGTGGCTTCCGGAAGAATTTAAAAAAAATTTATAAGCGTAAGCAAAAACAAAACAAAGCATGTAAAAAACTGTAACCGAGGTGAAGACAAAGACTAAGACTCATATTTATATGGGTTGGTTATTATCTTAGGATCCAATCTCCACCCAGAGTTCAATATTCTCTGAGTTGTCGTTGGGGTCCGTGTCATACGTAATGTTCATTCAATCCATATGCTTGAGGCAATCTTAGGTTTAGGCAATCTCATATTGCAATCTCATTTAAAAAATTTATACTTATTCACACCTTTGATGAATACGTGTGTGCGTGTTTTAAGAGAACAATATAATCTTACATTAGTTTAAAAGTCGAGCATTTAATCTCAAAATCACCTCTATAAGCTTTTAACTTTCGCTATAGTTATAATTTAAAATAAACCCCTTTTTAATTACCCCCGCGGCATATACAAGTAGAAATTACTTATTGAGATTTTAAAAATGGCATATTAGTAATATTTTATATTTTTATTTTTAGAGGATATTATTATAATAGATTATATGAAAGCCTTAAATTATTTAATCAGAAATATTAACATTTTTATTTTATAGTGTATTTTATAAAGCATTGAAAGAAAACTACATTTATTTTTATCATAAACTGAAAGTAAATAAAATATAGAGTATTTACACTGCTTGTGTGTGTGCGTATATACATGTACCGACTTTGTCTCGGTAAAATATATATATATTCATTTTCTACTTTCAGGACAACTCTGTCAAGATAACTAAAGAAGTTTTTGCAGACTTGTGGAAAGATTATTTTATGTCTGACGACAAATCAGCTCCAGGAAATTACTTATTTGGCACCCATTTTCTGCAAGGTTAAACAGCTTTAACCTCTTACTTCTTTGCTTTTTCTCCACAAATAAAACCTCTTTGTACTTTTATCTGACCATTTCAACCAGAATGTGTGGAAGATTAAGATGTAATGGACAACATTGATGCGGACTGGTCAAATATGAGCGAAACATGTAAATTACCAATACAAAGAAAGAGAAATCAATGAAAGTTTTTTAAAGACTGGTATTTTTGTTTGTTTGTTTTTTATTGTTTGTTTGTTTATTTAAGATTTTATGTAAAAAGTTGATCTTCGACAACCGATGTTTGCCTTTGCAATACTATGAATGAAGTTAACAGTAAAAGATCGTTTTTAACACTTGGCTTTCTTAGCTATTTGAAAGACTGTTAGCCCATTTGATGGATAATTTTAACAGCTTCTTTCAGTGCTTCAGATTCATAAATTTGACTTTTTAGCTTGAATTTCTGAATTCTTGCTATGGCAGTATGGGCTGTAGTCTACTGCAATAGGAGTTTGTTTATTAATGTTGCATTTGCTGATAATTATTGATACATCGATATCATTTTTAATGTTTAAGTGAACTCTTAAGAAAGAGGTGCAAATGGTCAGTTCTTCAATTTTATCATCAATTTCTTTTTACTTTTCTAGATATTTTTAGTGTTTTCTTCGTGTCAAGTCTCTATTTTACGTTTATAATACTATTTTTTGTCCTAGTTATAATTCAGACTGAAAAAAATGGCATTTTATGAGCTTTTCAAGAAATTGAAGACTCAAGGATATCCGCATTTATCAAGTTAATTCATAAATCCAGTAGATTCAGTTGAGTTACCAGCTAGGGCTACAGGGCATACTAAGCCATTCTCACCAGATGATGCATACACATTATGAATACATGTAAATATAGTGTGTCATTATCACACTATTTTCAAAGTTTTATTCTTGTTATCAGTCAATGTAAACACATATCTTTTTTTTAATTTAATAAAATTACTAATGTAAAACATTGTTGCATTGGCTATGAGTTTATTCAATAATTAAAGTGCATACAAAAAGAAGATTATTCAAAACTTTTAATAATTGATTTATAGATCATTACTAGTACGCAAACACACTCATATATATATATACAATGTTTAAATAACGAATATATATTTTATTTGTCCACAATGTTGTTACACATATATACGTAATATAATAATCAATCTAAATAAGATTGAAATAAACAGCCAATTATAACTAAACTGACTTTTATCTTTTATTGAGATTTTTTCAAGATATAGTTTTATACATCACATGACCTATTAATTACAATTACTCCACCTATTGTGCATTATTCACTTTAAACAATATAATAAGCATTTACATACAAACCTATAAATTTATAAACGTATGAATTTAATCAAGCTACTAACAAATAATCTTTATTGAAACTTTGTGCTTTTGAGGGAAATATATCCTCCTATTGAGTATGAGAACAGGCGCTAAACTTTAAAACTTATTCATTAATTTTTCTTAGAATATCACTTAAGCGCAGACATTTATAAATTATAGCGGTAAACAAAAATTCGTTATATTTAAAGTAAATCTATAAATATATACATAATATAAAAATGCGTAACAAATGTTAAAATTTGTTAAGTGCTTTTATTTTCTTTTGTTTATTTATTTATAGGTTTGTATGAATAATGTTAATTATATTGTTTAAAGTGAATGATGCACAATAGGTGAAGTAAATGTAATTAATGTCATGTGATGTATAAACCTTTGTATCTTGAAAAGGTTTCTATAAGAAATGAAGACCGGTTGATAATTAAATAATTGTAATTATAATTAGTTGTTTGTTTCAGTCTTATTTCGATTGATTATTATATACAAACAAAGTCTTATATCAAGTATTAGTTTGTTTTAATTTCCAACGATTCCATAATATAATATTTATTTATCTATGTCAAAGTAAAGATCTTAATGAGGAAATGTTATGTTAACAACCGTGAGCATGAAATATTTTATCAAAAGTTTGGAACTTAAAACAAAATAATACTTTATTTTCATCATATAACCTAAAAATATTGTGATCTAATATATATTAAAACTCAACCTAATTTAAAATTAAACACGTTTGTTTATTTGCAATGTAAGATCGTTGCTTTCTTAGATTCACACTTCTCATTTAAATTAGCTTGAGTTTTAACATATATTAGATCATTGCACGTAACATTGAACAGGATTTCTTTTTCAGTGCAGTGCTAAAATTTGATCTTTATTTATTTAAAAAGGAGTGGGGCTAGAATAATATAGCTATGGGACATTTCAAATATTTTAAATATAATATGAATATAAGTTATTGATAGAATAGCCAGTTGGTTAGAATATAATATGTTCAATATTCAACAATTTAGATGTCGCCATCCATTTCTTGTTCTAGCTGTCACTGGTCAAATTAGCAACACCTGAAGAAACATATAGAATAGCAGTATTCAAAAGGTTGGGTTATATGGTGCAATGCGCACTATTCCTAAAAGTTGAATGTAAGTCAAAAAGAATAAAAACGTTTGATATTTTTTTAAAAAATATTTAACTTTCTACAACATGATGGAAATACTCCATCCTATAATGATAAGTAAAATTCTATCATCATATAGCTTCAGGCAATCATTGTTACATCACATTAATGTTAATGAAAAAAAAAAGGATAAAATATATTTTAAAAAATTTTGCTAAACAAAAAGACTCAAACAATGTTATTACATATCTATATTAAGTTTTGAGCAAATGGTTAGGAATAAGACCATAGGAAAAAACAGAAAATTTCAATTGCCGTAGTTCTTAAATGCTTTTATATTGAGTAAATAAAGAAATATTTAAATAGACCATCTTATAAAATTTGTCTTTCTAATTAATTTTCATAGAGTAGTATTTCCAGATTACCAGAATTTAAAGGTATTCTAATTAATAATTGCTATTTTGAATGCAAACATTTTGAATGGTCGTTGGATTAACTAAAATCTGTTTAACTGAGGAAAACACATCTTAAAACTGATTATAAATTGATAACATTTTAAAGTTTATTTGGTCATGATTTGAACTAAGTTATAGCAAGACAGATAAATATACTACACACATATATATATATTAATAATTCAAAAAAATATATTTAACACAGTATTCAAAATTAAATAATATATTCTTTACCAGAAGTACTTTCAAATGTTTCTCTGACAATCTTTATCAACTTTTAATACAAATGTACAAAATATAAAAACTTGCATTACCCATCATTCAATCCATTCAAATTTCCCACAATTCTGTTGTCTTTATATTAGCCGATTGTCCATTCATTAAACCACCTTTATTTCTCGATATCATCATTGCCTCTTTAATTTTACGTTTTTCACTACACCTTTCAATTTGAATAATTTTTATATCTCTATTATTAAATTTAAAATCATAATTACATGTTTTATTATGATCAAATATAATTGATGGAGTATTAATATTTACAAGATATATTTTCTTTCTGTACACGTTTATATAATGTCTTATGCTCATTATATCATTTTTGTAATGTAAATTTGGATTCCCCTATATATTTTATTCCACAACCACATTCCAACATAGATATATAACAGATTTCTAAGTTTGAATTAAGTTCTGTTATATATATGTTGGAATGTGGTTGTGGAATAAAATATATAGAGGAATCCAAATGTACATTACAAAAACGATATAATGATCATAAGACATTATATAAACGTGTACAGAAAGAAAATATATTTTCAGTAAATATGAATACTCCATTAATTATATTTGATCATAATAAAACATGTAATTATGGTTTTAAATTTAATAATAGAGATATAAAAATTATTCAAATTGAAAGGTGTAGTGAAAAATGTAAAATGAAAGAGGCAATGATGATATCTAGGAATAGAGGTGGTTTAATGAATAGACAATCGGCTAATATAAAGACAACAGAATTGTGGGAATTTTGAATGGATTGAATGATGGGTAATGCAAGTTTTTATTTTTTGTACATTTGTATTAACAGTTGATAAAGTTTGTCAGTGAAACAATTAAAAGTACTTCTGGTAAAGAATATATTATTTAATTTTGAATACTGTGTTAAATATATTTCATTGAATTATTATAATATGATTTAAAAATACAGACATTTAATGGTTGTAGTTATATATATATATATATATATATATATATATATATATATATATATATATATATATATATATATATATATATATATATATATATATATATTAGAAGAGACTTAAATTAACATTTTAAAACTCTGTACAGCCATCCTTTACTCCAGCTTATACAAATGATATGCATGACCACATACAAGTGAAAAAGATTGGTCTGATCCCCAACATAGATATTTTGTGCTGAATCAGCATTCATCAGTTGGTCCAGATTAACATCTCCCACACATCTATGCAATCAATGCATGGTTTATAATAAGATAGAAAATATTCAAACTTTAATGAACAAGCTTCAATTTTCCTCACACTCTTATTTTCTAGCCAATCCAGTTCATTGATAATCCAAGGATGAAACTCTCGAAGCTCTTCTTGAATCCAATATTATTGTCATACCCATGATGACTTTAATCACTCTGACCCCATATATATAGGACTTTAATATGTCCATTTAAAACTACAGAAAAGGGATAGGCAGAATACAGGCTGAATATGTAATATTCAAATATATGTATATTGTGAATATTATATATATATATATATATATATATATATATATATATATATTATTGAAATAGAAATAACTGGACAAAATTAAAGATTGAAATTATCTATTACTGTAATTTTATATACAGAATAAATAATCTGAAATCATAATTTAATTATTAAAAGGATTAAGACAGAACCCTAGTTTTAATACCTTCCAAATATCACATAAAATAAGTTTTAAAAAATATAAAATAAATGTTCGTGGCCTAACTATATGTAACTGGAGCAGAAATAATTGAACTTCTCATTAAACTATATAAATGACAATCAATTATGAAAAGATAGAATAATACTGATATATCAACCTAATAAACAACTCTCTATTTTAATCATATGATTGTATTCATCTAATTGACCTTTCAAAATTGAATATGTCAAGTGATTTACATATCATCTTAGAATACCCTCTGTTGATCAACCTCAACTCTAAAAATTGTATTATGTAAATCATGTGACATATTCAATTAATATAACACCTTGACAAGGTTCAATTTTGATTCAAAGTTAGATGAAAATAAATATATGATTAAAATATATAGTTGTCTATGAAGTTTATTATGTTTACATATTCAATTCATTGAGAAAGTATATAAGAAAGATAACATAATGGTTTTAAAAGAAATAACTATCAAGCCCAATATCAACAACGATCAACAATTTGAAACTGTTGTCAAGGCAACCTCATTTTAACAATAAAGATGGGAATATATTGTAATGGTTACTCAATCCCCCTTTGATCATGCAGGATGCCACCAGATCACTACGTATCTGGAAAATTTGTTTACCATGATCAAAAGTGGATGGTGATGATAGTTTCTGCTGACTAGACTCAGGGACAAACAAGAGCTCTTAAATATTGTTCAGTCAATTGAGAAAATAAAAGCACTAAAACAACATCAGCAAAATTAAGTTTAAATATTTTTTTAAATTTTATTAAGAGTAATATAAAACTTTAAAGTAGAGGTTTTTACACAATATATGCAGTTATATCAGGCATGTACTAGCAAAAATAAAATGTCAATGCTCTGGCAGACAGACTAATTTTCTAAAAGTGAATTAGAAAAGGAGGGAATAATTTTCCTTCAGCAGACAATTCACCTAAGCAATTCTGGTTTTTTTATTCAAAAGTTCTAAAATGAAAAGCAAAGGAAAGTTTATTTCATGAATCAACGAAACCAGCATGGGCAGTCTGCAGAACTTACTGCATGACTAATCACTTTTACGGTTTCCAAGGTTGATTACAATGAACTCATAAATGGTAAATGAATACAATGGAGCATGAATTCTAAAACAGGAGAGAAATTTAAATCTCCAATTTAATGACATAGTAAAATAAGAAAATACTCCAGCATAAATGATTTAAAATTAATAAAACATTAATTCCTTTATTTAAGGAAAACAGACATATAATACTGGTGAATCACCAACCAAATGGCTGTCCAAAACTAAGCTGAGTAGAATAATTAAAAGTCTCAATAGGAGACAGATACATAATTTAGAAAACTTTTGATGTCTGTCCAAGCATTTATCAAGAAAGTGAAATAATTAGAATTACAAATAATTTTACAAGCTAAATTCCCAGTACATGCTCTGACAAAGAAATTTAAAGTAGAAAAAAAATTAAAAGATTAAATAAATCTAGCAAACAAAATACTAAAGTTTGACCTAGATTTTTATAAGCTAATTCATCGGAGTGTGTATATGAGTGGAAAATATTAAAACATTAAATGCCTTAGCAGAAAGAAACATTATATCCACTAAAATTTAAACAGGAATTAATAGTATCTTCCTGCTGCTGATTTATAAAAGAACAACAATTCTAGTTTTCTAATTCAGAGATATAAAAACAATACGATCTTGTAGCAAATCAATGAAACAGCACCGATGAGCATTTCTTGGCCCGAAATAAGGTATTGAGACCAGAATGTTATTCTGTCAGCAGTACAGCTCATGATTACCATTTTTAAGATAATTCATGGTTGATTTCACATATAAGGCAATAAAACTTGAAAAATGATTTATGGTCTTACAAAATCTAGAAAAGCAGAAAGGAAATCTCCAACTATCTAAAAACTAGAATAACAAACACGATAAACCACTAGCCAAAAGATTTGCAGTTTACAAAAAGTGCAAACACAGTAATTCAAATTAATTATTGGACAATAAAAATAAGGGCAGGTGAGAAAATTAAAATTACATAAAATTGCTAAAGCATTTAACACAAGTTAATAATAAAACAAAAAAGCACAATAAGCTTATAAAATATAAACTCCCAATACACTCTCCAATAAATAAAATTGAAAGCAAACTTGGAATCCTAAAACTAAGAATCCAAGATACACTATAAATATAAAGAAAAGCAAACACATATAAAAATTATGAGATTAAATAATTATTCAAACCACAGATTTATTTTTAGATTGAGTGGAGATTTAATTAAAAGATTTATATACCCTGGAAAGAATAATAAATATTTTATCTTATGATAAAGCAGAATCTATGTTTTTCAAAAAGTACACGCATTTATTTTTAAGTTCAAATTTTCAGGAGTTTCATTTCTTTATAGTGGCAAGAGTAGAGGCATATTTTGGGATCCTTTTTACTTCAGACTTTCATGGCATGACATGAGAACAGCTGGAAATCAGGAGTCCATCCTTAGATAAGTTAGCAAAGCATGTTGTAGGTTAGAATATGTATAGCAGTGAATTTTGACATCTTTAAGAAACAAAATCTTTTACTAACAGCAAATTTTGAAAAAAAAATTAAATGTCTGAACTGCCAACACAGTATGAATCTCAGCAAGCTAATATGACTGCATGAAAATGAATAATGTAATTATTAGAAGCAGAATCTATCACTTTGAATAGCTTGTTCCAGCCACGAATAATCTAAAATGTCCAGAATTTTTGGAGTTATTTATACCCTCTCTCTATTCCCCATGTAAACTTTCTTAATTTTCAATCCTAAGCCTTAGCCCAGGGCAAATCTCAATTTCCCACTCAACCTTAATTAAGAAATCTAACTAGGGATTAACTTATAAAGAAACAACAACACAAAATTAAATTCCCGCTTTTAAAATTAAACAAAAAATGAATTATAATTAAAATAAAAAAACAGGAATGTAATTAAAAAGTTGACTTGCTTTTAATCAATTTGACAAAAAAAAAAAAACAAGAAATAAAGGAAAACTATTTTAGAAATCAAATTTATATAAAAAAAATGATGTATTTTAAACATATCTGAGTATGTGTGTTAATGCACATACTCTTATAAATAAGTTTTAAATTGTTTTATACTTTTTAACTTTACAAATTTAATGTAAATAAAAATTGGTTTTATTTTTGTCAGTGAAGCCATTGAATCGGGTAAACTATCCACTTCAATATATAAACTCCCCAGCAATTAATACTATGTAATATAGCGAGATTAATACTCTAACATTGGTTTGTTACACAAAACTTTTTTTAGAGACAAGATTAAACAGACTTTTCTCTTTATCTTAATTTATATATAGAGGTTATTCTTAAGCACTCTGGAAAGAAATCATGAAGATTTCAAATCAATTATATTACTTTATTACAGTTATATTTCAAATTGCTTTATATTATTTTAATGAGCATTCTTCTCAGCAGTTAATATTATATAATACATTGAGATTAACATTCCAACACTGGTGTATTAAGTAAATTAAATACTCTCAATCCAAAACACAAGTTAAACCCTTTTTTACAGAAAAGATGAGATCCTTTTTTCTTTTTATCTCAATTTATATATAGAAGTTAATCTTAAGCACTTTGAAAAGAAAGCATAAAGATTTTAAATCACTTATATTATTTTATTGAAACTATATTTCACTGTTACATAAAATTAACTGCTGGGATGTTTAAATTTACATATTTCGTTATCTGAAGAGGTATTGACAAGCTGTACACTAAAAAATTTCGCGAATGTCAATTAAAATAATATAAAACAATATGAAATATAGCTTTAATAGTGCAAATATGATTGATTTAAAATCTTCATGTTTTCTATTCAAAGTGTTTTAAGATTAAACTCTATATATAAATTGATGTAAAAAGATAGTAGAGATAGACCTTTCTTAAAAAAGTTCTTTCTTGTATTTTGGATTGAGAGTATTTCAGTATTAGAATACTAATCTCGATGCATTATATATGTATATGTAGCACAAAAAGAAAAATTATTACAGTAGTGAATAAACCATAAATAAATAGATTGCAATGCTAAATAATAAAAAAATAATGCAAATTTAATGAACGGTAAGAAGCCTTGGATTTATTGCTACTGAGAGATGAATTGTCAGGTACAAGAAAATAAAACATTTTTTTTTATATATATTAGTAGATTCAAGTAAGGTTTTTTTTATATTTACTAAAATATAAGAATAAAACTTACTAGAAACAAGTGTTGTACACAATCAAAATTTATTTAAATGAATTACACAACGCTATGCAAATTGCAACAAAAATGCAAATTTTAGCAGAATAAATTATTTTAGAGATTAACAGTTCTATGTCCCTTCAATCCCTCAAACGGCATGAGTTTCACAAAGAAAAATATTCATTACTTATCTACTTTTAAACATTATAAAATAGAAACATTCATATCACAAATGTAAGAAATGAAAAATAGATAACTATAAAATTGTCATGTGGCCAACATATTTAGTAACATTAAAAGCTCCCTCCTTTTTTTTTTTTTTTGATAATCAAAAACTCCATAACTAAATTGCAATTTTTAACTATGAAATATTTTGGAAGACATAAATAATTTTGAAAAATAAATGTTGTAGATTTGTTTTAGCTCAAACGTCAGAATATATAAAGAGAAATACTTCTATTCTCCGAGACATTAATGTTTTTATTACTGCCGCTCATACATATAATATGATTTCTTTGTAAATTTGATTCTTCCGGAATTATTTATGATGTAACAAATAAGAGAAACTGTATTCTCCAGATAATATTTGTTATATAACTCAGGGGTGGATTCTTAACAGAATACTTAATGTTCGTACATACTATATTAAAAAATTCATATTTGTAAAATATTAAAGATTTTAAGACTTCTCATTCGATAATTTAATGCAGCTCACAGTACCGCTATGAATATGAGGCAAAAGGCCTCGAAAGCGCTTAGCTTGTAATAATTTCTGTGTATCTTTATAGCTTCTCATTCAAGTGTGTCATACGCTTTGTTAATTTTTGTATATTAAAAAATGTAAAAGCAGTTACTGATAATATATGTTTCTTCGTACATCATTTTAAATAAAAATATAACAAGTGATTGATATATTTTTGTCCAACCTCTATACATAGACAAATTGATAAATAGATAAACACAAATAGTTTTAATATATATATATAGAGAGAGAGAAAGAGAGTAGAAAGATTTTTAGAAAGATAGTCAGATGTATAGTAGATAGATGATTAATAAATAGATGTAAATTTGTATTCCCTTTCCATGAAATATTTTTTCAAACTTAATTTCTTTCTGTACAATATAATAATTACAAAAAATAAAGTATAATTACGATAATAATAAGCAAAAAGAAACTAAATAACTAAGAAATGCTTACTTTATCAAACTTAATTTCCATTTTTTTATTTTTAAAAATGCACTCTTATAATAAATCTTCAAAAATATATGTTACTATTAGATACAGAAAAAAAAAGTTTTTACATGCATTACAAAAATATTTCAATATTATACGTTATTATAAGATAGTAAAAAAATCAAATACGGACATTGCTATATAAAATTACGGAATGATGATAACTATAGGATTAAAAAACAAAGAGCGAAAAAATATATAACATCTATCTACAATGCATATTGTCAAAATGAGAGTCATAATAAAAATCCAACAAAATGTTGACAACATATAAACTCATCAATAGCTTCATTGATAGCTATATAGAATGTTAGATAGATAGAAAAATAAATATATGGACTTATAGATCGACAGGGAGAAAGATAAATAGATAGACAGATACACAGACGGTTAAATTAATAAACAAATATATAGATAGGTAGACAAATAGACAGATGAACTATGTATAGATAGGCAGGTATGTAGATAAGTTAATAGATATTTATCTTATCTACTAAATATTCTATATAAAAAGAAAAGACTACTTCCAAGTGATAACACTTAATCATAAAATGCCCAGAAAGGTATGAAATGATTTAAATATTCTTTACTCTTTAAGTAATCACCTGATGATAAAGAATAGTCTAAATAAAAACCTTAAAAAAAAACAACTTTCGCGAAATACACACATCAAAATATTACTTTATAAAGTACATTTTTTTTTTAGTTTTTGACTTTTGCTTATAAGCAATGACATAATATGGGTATAATATTAATAATTGGCACATTATATTCAAAATATTGAATCATAAATATAGAATATGCTAATGAATATTAGACTCTTGCAAAATATAATAATGTTTGTATAGAAAAAAGCTCATAAAATTGCATTAGCAGTTAAAAGTTATTAATAATGAGAGAGACTAGTTTCTAAATATAATACAACTTTAGGTTATTTGCACCAATTTGCATAATTAAATCTTCAATAAAAGAATGTGGAAATTTAATAATAGACATATGTCATCAGGAAAGTTAGATAAATTATTTAAGTCAAGCCAAAATTTGAGATTTGTAAAAATAATTGGAGAAAACACAGATTGTCAAAATTCTATATAGTTTACTAAATGATAAATGCATTAAAGATTTAGTAGTCGGTGCTGAACGCCCCTAGTAAGGATATTTTTAAACCTTATTTGCACCGTATTATTATAAACGTTTTTATAGAGTTATAAGTAAAGTCTTAAAACTAATGTGTTTTAAGTCTCATGCTACTTTACAATAATTAACTGAAATGTTCTATAGTTATATATATATATATATGTAAAATAAATAAAAATATCCGTTAATTAAAAATAATATTGTAATTATAATTGAAATAATATTTTTAAACGGTTTATAAACAATTCAAACAATCTTTAAATCCGCAGAAGTACTTTCGGTTACTTTCAAACCTGCCTCAACTGCTATTAAATTCAAAAACTAAAAGCGGAAGCAAACGTCATCAATTCAAATTCCACGAATCTCGTATTTTAATGTTAGAAGCTTGTCGATTTATCAAATGTGTTTTATTCCTGTTTATAAAAATTGCCTCTTTAATTTTTCTTTTACTATGGTTTCTCTCTTCATGAAGAATTTTCACATTTTCAAAATTAAATTTAAATTTATGTTTACATGTTTTTTCATGATCAAAGAAAACTGAAGAAGATATTAAATCACCATTATTTTTATTTTTTACAGCTTATATAATAATTCATGTTCCTTCAATCTTTTCTCAATACTGCACCTAGATACACCTATATATGATAGCATACAATCACAAAAAATTTGATATATGACATTACTTTTATGCTTGACAGGTATGACATCCTTAGAATTATTAACTAATTTGTTAATATTGTTTGGAACGTAGAATGAAACATTAAATACATTCTTATATAAATCCTTAAAAATTTTACTTGTGGATTTGAAATAAATGGAATAGATATCCATTTTTTATTATTAATCTTCATTTCTTTTAAATTATAATTTTTTTAAATTGACTTAAAGTATTGTTTATTTGTTCCATTTTATAACCAACATCAAGCAATTCCTTGGCAAATATCTCAATATTTTTCAATTTATCACTTTGGTAACTGACATAATTTTTCATTTCGAAACAAAAAGATTTAAAACTTGCCATCTTATGATCATTGGTACTTTTGATTTAAAATTTATATATCCTCTTTTTTGAATGGCTTAATTATTAGTTTATAATTTAATATACTGTTATCTCTTGTGATCATTAAATCTAAATAGTTAATCTTATAATCCTTTCTTTTTCAATAGTCCATTTCAAGCCATTCAATTTATTTAATTCCTCTATAAGCAAATTTATACTATTAATGTTTCCACAGACAAAAACATCATCCAATATCTTTTGTAAATTTTAATATCTCCAAAAATACACATATTTAAAATATTACTCTCATATGTAGATAAAAGAAATTCAAACTTGTGCAACTACAGGCAATCCATAGCCAACCTTTGGTCATTTTATAATATTGACCTTCAAAGATGCAACAATGTTATCATTAAAAAATTTTAAAGAGTCAATGATAAATTTTATCATATATTTACAAATATTTTTATTTTTTAATGCATGTTCAATTATTTTTATGGAATTCATTCTATCAATAGATCCATACATTTCTGTAACATCCAATGAAGCAATAATATCATTTTCATCAATAATTAAATTTTTAATACTATTTACAAAGTCAAATGATGAAGCAATAGTATTTTCTCCAAATCTAAAAAGTCTTATAATTGGTAAACTTTTACAAGACTTTTTAGGATTTGGAGAAAATACTATTGCTTCATCTTTTGACTTTGTAAATAGTATTAAAAATTTAATTATTGATGAAAATGATATTATTGCTTCATTGATGTTACAGAAATGTATGGATCTATTGATAGAATGAATTCCATAAAAATAATTGAACATGCATTAAAAAATAAAAATATTTGTAAATATATGATAAAATTTATCATTGACTCTTTAAAATTTTTTAATGATAACATTGTTGCATCTTTTGAAGGTCAATATTATAAAATGACAAAGGTTGGCTATGGGATTGCCTGTAGTTGCAAGTTTGCAATTTCGTTTTATCTACATATGAGAGTAATATTTTAAATATGTGTATTTTTGGAGATATTAAAATTTACAAAAGATATGTGGATGATGTTTTTGTCTGTGGAAACATTAATAGTATAAATTTGCTTATAGAGGAATTAAATAAATTGAATGGCTTGAAATGGACTATTGAAAAAGAACAGGATTATAAGATTAACTATTTAGATTTAATGATCACAAGAGATAACAGTATATTAAATTATAAACTAATAATTAAGCCATTGCAAAAAAGAGGATATATAAATTTTAAATCAAAAGTACCAATGATGCATAAGATGGCAAGTTTTAAATCTTTTTGTTTGAAATGAAAAATTATGTCGTTACCAAAGTGATAAATTGAAAAATATTGAGATATTTGCCAAGGAATTGCTTGATGTTGGTTATAAAATGGAACAAAAAAAATACTTTAAGTCAATTTAAAAAAATTATAATTTAAAAGAAATGAAGATTAATAATAAAAAATGGATATCTATTCCATTTATTTCAAATCTACAAGTAAAATTTTTTAAGGATTTATATAAGAATGTATTTAATGTTTCATTCTACGTTCCAAACAATATTAACAAATTAGTTAATAATTCTAAGGATGTCATACCTATCAAGCAAAAAAGTAATGTCATATATCAAATTTTTTGTGATTGTATGCTATCATATATAGGTGAATCTAGGTGCAACATTGAGAAAAGATTGAAGGAACACGAATTATTATATAAGCGTGTAAAAAATAAAAATAATGGTGATTTAATATCTTCTTCAGTTTTCTTTGATCATGAAAAACATGTAAACATAAATTTAAATTTAATTTTGAAAATGTGAAAATTCTTCATGAAGAGAGAAACCATAGTAAAAGAAAAATTAAAGAGGCAATTTTTATAAACAGGAATAAAACACATTTGATAAATCGACAAGCTTCTAACATTAAAATACGAGATTCGTGGAATTTGAATTGATGACGTTTGCTTCCGCTTTTAGTTTTTGAATTTAATAGCAGTTGAGGCAGGTTTGAAAGTAACCGAAAGTACTTCTGCGGATTTAAAGATTGTTTGAATTGTTTATAAACCGTTTAAAAATATTATTTCAATTATAATTATATATATATAGTAAGAACTTAAAATATTATATATATATATATATATATATATATAGACACACACATGTATACAATAATAATTTTAAGAGCCTTTAAGATATCTCTGCAACATTCTTGAATCACTTTTGTTACCTGGATGGTAGTTAGTGTTGTTAACACAAATATTTGCTATAATGCTAATATTATGGACAAATATAAAATATATGTTTGTATATAATTCACTTGCCTAAATCTTTATTGCTAACATTAATAACCACCAAAGATAAACATGACAAATGTAAAGTATATATTTGTATATAATTTACATGCATAAATTTTTATTTTAATATTTAATTCTTCTATTTCACTATGTTAATTTAAAATCTATTTCTAAAGACATTTAAAAAGATAAATCATTCACAATTAGTATTTCGAGCTAAATTAGACTGACGTCATAAAATGTCTCATATATTACTCACTAATTCAGTATTTGTTAAGCATATTAGATGATCCACATTAAATAAATATATTACACGACTGTTAAAAATATTAAACTAGATATTATCATAGCAATTTATCCCAGATATAAACATTAAACTTATATAAAGATTTATGAATATATACTCTTAAATTCAATGACATTTATTTACTTGTAGATTTTTTAAATAGTTTTATTATGAACAAAAAAAGCATAAAGGTACTAAGTGATTCCAACTAAGAGGTAGATTTCTCAGTGACATTACAAGCCTGTCATTCTTAATCCTATGTATACATTTGGCATTATTTACTACATGATCCATGGTTCGTATTTCATAGTATATACATAAGTCAGTGGTTATTAAATTCATTCATAATTTAATAAGAAGCATGATAATTGTTCTGAATCTATTGATGAGACTCCAATATACTCTAGAATGATCATATCCAAGTGACTTTAATTTTTGATCTGAAGACATAAATTTGTTTGGAACCTTATAAGAATTCTTTGGTTGTTTGAAGAGATTCTTGGTTGAGCAGAATGGGAATCTTGATTTGAGGTAAATGCTAGTGGGAAAGATTACTCCTTGAGTTATTAGAAAGTCTCATCTATTTTAACAATGATATTTTTAGACATATATAAACGTTTTTGACCATAATAATATGTCAAATTGTAGTAATTTAATATTGATAAAAAGACCACAAAACATGAAGAAATGTGCGAAGTTACAACCCGTCAGTTGAAAAGAGCTAGTTCTAACAGAGGTAAATGGATTAAAAAAATAATTATATATATATATTGTAAGAAATGGTTCAACCCTTACTCTCAATTGTTACCAAAAAAAAATGTTTATAAAATATTTCAAAGATTTCGAGTCAAGTTACTATTTTTAATAATAACATTTATATAGTTAATCTTTTATTTATTAGTAACGAAGAGGAAACAATGACAATAACAATACTAATAACCAAAATTATAAATAAACGTGTGTATTATTAATTATTTACTTTTAATTTATATATATATATAAGTAATCATTCTAAAATATTATAGTGCGATCACTTATTGTTATTATTTACATCAACAATAAAATGTTAGAAAAAACATGAGACTCGTGAAAGTATATATATAAGGATGTAGGAATAGTAAGATTTTTTTTTATTTTGCTATATCGAGTGTAGTGAAGGAAAATTAACAGAAAACTTTTGCCTTATTAATTTTGCTCTTATCAATGGAAAGATAAATTTCCATTTATAGCTTTTGCGTAATTGACAGGATGTACTAGAAGGCAAACTACCTATTTAAGGACTTTTCCACTCTCCCGTTCATATGTTCCATCTTCCATCAACAGAACACCGTGATCATGTCATGTATAGCTAAGAAAGGAAACTGTGTGTTTAGTCAACTCATCACAATCTGGAGAAGAAAGAGATTATTCAAAACATGGAAAGCAACTTTAAAAAGAAAAACATTTTGACTAATCATTTGAATCATTCTAGCAATATTTAAGAAAACCAAAAAAAAAAAAAACATCCTAAATTTAAAACATTGAATCGATCAGAAGCAACTTTTAAATAAAATAATATTTGCTGCAGTGGGTAGAGTCAGAGAGTATAAATGCTGCAATCATTTATTGTCCAAAGTCAGAAAAGAAAAAAAAGAAAGAACAGTAGCAGAAAAAAAAAAGCAAAATGCAAAGAAGCAAAAGAAAGAAGCCAGTTAGTTTTCCAGGATAGTTTACCAAAGAGCTATAAGCCAGCTAAAATGATCGAGACCATGAAATAAAACAAATCTTTATACAGTTGTGTTGATAGAAAAACACATTGCTAGACCAAATCTGAGTGTTTGTTCATTTCTTCCATCCATTTCCTGAGTACCAATAGCCAGATAAAGATATATATCTCTGACTCACCTTTGCCGATGTTTTTACCTATCACAAACTAAATCTATTAAACAGACCTAGCAGTAATACACTTGAGCCAGAAGGAGGCATCCAGCTACCAATAGACCCACTCTAAATCTGACAGGATCAGAAGATATGGGGATCAGTCAGATAATATTTAAAAAGCGTAAGTAAATATGTCTAGACATCATTAATCGAACTTTTAAAAAATCATTGATAGTGCTAAGTTTTAATAATATGTAAATAGGCATGTTTGTTAAAGTATTGTAGATTAATAAGTATTCATATTTTGTTTTTTATATTTAAATATTCCTTATTTTTTATTATTTAATAAATGTATTGTAATTTATTGGTGTGGTTTAAGTTTTTTTTTCTCTCTCACTTTACCTATGAGTAAATAGATAATCGTATTAAAATATTCTATGTTTTGCCGATCTCATGTTTAATAGCTAGCATGTCTTGTTCTTGAAGTATGTTACTGTCATCTCATGGGGTCCAGTCTAATGCTGGATGGCATCTGTATGGTTTAATCCCATTATAAATATCACCATGAGATGTGTCAATGCTTCTTGCAGTCATGAAAGGGTAGCTTGTTCTGGAAAAGTGACTATTGTTTTAATATTTGTATTAAATCTCGGTCTGATCAGGGGTGTAGTTAATATGTAAGTATTGATCATATTTACTCCTCTGCTTAAATAATGGTGTTTAAAATTAAGTATTAAATAATAATATGAGCTAATAAAGTAAAAATTATATAATAAGTAAAATAGTCATAGAGTAGATCATAGAGGAAGTAAATTTGGTTACAAATGTTATCCAATGTAAGAGCTCAAACATTCATTCTAATTTTTAAAAAAAATGTGTAATATAAATAATCCACTCACAGAAATAAAAGAAAAAATATATGTAATAATTAAAATAACTAAATTTATGAAAGATGAGAGAGGGGAGGAAACAAAAAACACAAATAATAATTTTACATGTGAAAGAAAGATATGTGGAGAGAATTTTGATAAAATAGAATATACACTCATATACATAATTTATAAATTAAAGAAATGAAAAGCGATAATAGATTGTAAATTAAATAAAATATTAAAAGCCAAAAGATATTATATAAAAAATTGTTTGAAATCATAAATGATTTCAAGAAATAGAGATAAAATGGAGGTTCAGAATAATGAAATAGAAAATGTTTCCAGTGAGGAACAGCAAAATGAAACTGAAAAGAAAAAAAATCATGAACAAACAAGAAAATAGTGATATCATAGTTTTAATAACCATAATGTTCAAAAAACATGATGAAGACAATATAAAAATGGCCAAATAACTGAAAAATCAGCAAAAAGAACCAGCTGAAGGCAATTAAAAAATGACCAAAGAACTGAAAAACCAACAAAAAAAGCTGCTGATGAAAATAAAAATTAGCCATAGAGCTTAAAAATCAGAGTAAAAAAATGGCTCAAAGGCTGAAAAATCAGTCTAATGAAACAAATAGAAAATTAAAAGGGCAAGCTGAAATGCTTGAAAAATTAAAAGATCAAATCAGAATTGGCTATGATAAAATGAAAAAAGAAATCATGAGTGAAATAAATAAAAATGAAATGCAAGTCAAAAATCAAATTGAGGTGGTATACCAAAGTGGCTATAAACCAGCTAGAATGATTGAGTACTGCAAGATGAAGCAATCTTTATACAGTCATGTTGATAGAAAAATGCATTGCTAGAACAACGCTGGGTGTTTGTTCATTTCCATCTCCTGTCTCCTGAGTACCAATAGCCAGATGCAGATATATATATATATATATATATATATATATATATATATATATATATATATATATATATATATATATATATATATATATATATATATCTCCAACTTACCTTTGCCAATATTTTTTCCTACCTTGAACTAAATATACAAAAGCAGACCTAGCAGTAGTACACTTGAGCCAGGAGAAAGCATCCAGCTATCAAAAGATCCACTCTGAATCTGACAGAACCAGAAGACAGGGGTGATCATCCAGATAATATATAAAAAGCCCTAGGTAAATATGTCTAGACATCATCAATAGAACTTTTAAAAATCATTGTTAGTGCTAACTTTTAACTATAATGTAGTTTAATAAGTGTTCATATTTTGTTGCTATGTTTAAATATTCTTTATATTTTTTATTATTTAATAAATGTATTGTAAATTATTGGTGTGGTTTAAGTTTCTCTCTCTCTCTCTCTCTCTCTCTCTCTCTCTCTCTATCTCTCTCTCTCTCTCTCTCTCTCTCTCTATGAGTAAATAGTTAATCATATTTAATTATTTTGTATTATGCCTATCTCATGTTTAATAGCTAACCATGGGTCAAATGCTTCAAATGTGTTAATGTCATCTCATGGGGTCCAGTCAAAAGGGGGATGGCATAACATAGAGTTTAAACCCATTATAAATATCTCAATGAGATGTATCAATGCTTTTTGCAGTCATGTAGGGTACCTCAGTCTGGAAAAGTGACCATTGTTTTAATATTTTTATTCAATCTTGGCCTGACCAGAGATATGGCTAATGTGTAACTAACTATTGATCATATTTACTCCTCTGCTTGAATAACAGAATCTAAAATAAAGTATTAATATTAATATGAGATAATAAAGTAAAATAATAAATAAGTAAAATAGCCATAGAGGAGGTAAATCCTATTACTATATATATATATATATATATATATATATATATATATATATATATATATATATATATATATATATATATATAAAGGGACTTGAATTCAGACTTGTAAATCCCCATACATGTGAAAAAGATCAATGATTTCCAATATACATATTTCGTGCTGAACTAATACTCATCACTTGGTCCAGATCACAATCTCCCTCACATATACACAATCACTGCTTAGTTGATATTAAGATAACATGTCTTCAAACTTCTTCTTATATACACAATCACTGCTTAGTTGATATTAAGATAACACGTTTTCAAACTTTAATGAACAAGCTTCAATTTTCGCTACCCTCCAACTCTTCTGTCATCCATCTCATTGAAAATCCGAGGATGAATGCTCAAAGCCCTTGCTGATGCCAATATTATTGTCATTCCCGGTAAGATGGATTTATTTAAGATCAAATTATAATATATATATATATATATACTGTGCCCTTTTCTATAGGTCGGTAATAGTTCATAACAGTCAATTACTAAAAATTTTAAATTTAAAATATGTTCTTTTAATATGGTAATTGTATTAAGTCAATTATATCTTTAAAGTACAATTTAAAACTAAAGAGAATACGTAGTATATAAAATCATTTAAAAAATAGTTATGTAAAGCTTTAAATATTGTTGCATATGGTTGTAAAAGCTGGCCATATTAAATAACACAGCTATAAATATTAAAAGTATATTTAAAAAGTTCGATTTTAATAGTTTAAAACTTGTGGTAATAAATGTTATATTTTAAATTTATAAAGTCATATTTAATAAGCAAAAATTAATATCGTACATTTTAAAAAATAAACTTTATGATGGTGAGAATTGTATTTAATTCTATATTTTCTAAATTGTTCTTCCAAATTTTATAATTATATTATATAATATAATAAGTGTATCAATTATATAAATCTAGGCAGAGAAATAGATTGAAAATCGTCTGTCAAAGTTATTAATCATGTGACTTGTATACTAATACTTTCACATACATGCTTGTTTGTATTTAAAGTAACAAAGTTTAAAATATTTTAAAAGTTATTTTATAGTATTGGATAGAATTATTGCTGTCATAAAAGCAAATAATAATAAATATTAAGTTAACTATCGTATGTAATGTTTTAAATAATGTAATAAAGATGAATACATTCATAATATAAAAATTAAATATTTTATTTAAATAAAAATAGATAAATTGAATATTAAGAAATGGAATAAGTTATTAAATGTTATTTTAAAAGTTATTTTAAAAGATTAAAATAATTTAAATAAAGTTATAATTGAATTAAAAGTGATATTTTAAATAATATTTTAAGTTCATTACGTCATAATTTCTAATTTTGAAATTCACTTCTACTATAAACTAAAAATATGTAAATTTGTTCTCAAGCTAAAGTAAGTATTAACCAATAGGAATAGGTATTCTTACAGACTATAAATATGATTTGCATGGGGTTATCGGGGGAGATTAATAATGTATTGAAACCAGAGAAAGGTAAATTATAACTATCAAAAAGATAGTATTTTAAAAATTTTATTTTAGTTAATTTTTTTTTAGTACTTTCTTATCGTTTTATTTGCAAAAAACTAATTGATAATTTTTAAAAGTATTTTTGCAAAAGAGAGTTTTAAAATATAATAATTTAGAAACTTCGTGGAAATGATTTTCTAATTTTTAAAGTTCCTTTATCAGTCGTATTTTATCTAAAAATTTAACCTAAACTTCGCAATAAAAAATGGATATACTACGAAATAAAATGGATATAAATTGTAATACTGTAAAAATGTTTGGAATATTTATTGATACAGCTTTATTAATATTTCACTGGAGAACTGTTTTGGTACATAAAAAAACCACAGCTCAGACATTATACGGAGTCTAAATACGGAGTCTAAAAAAATGTATTGAAACGTATTATTTATAAGTTTATCCAAGATTTATTTTTAAATAGTAATAAGACAATTATATCTCATGAATCATTTTATATAATATTACATCCAAAGGAGTAAAATGTTATATCCTTTCTGAAGGTAACATTTTGAAAAAAAAAATATTTTCAAGAATTAAAGAGAGAACCCAGGAAAAAATGTTACAGAAGCGTTTTGATATTAAAATATCCAGTCTTAGAATTGTTTAAAAATGTATTTAGAAAAGATTTGTTTAAAAGTACTTGAAGTTTTTTTTTTATTTTAAAAGAGATTTATAAAAAATACCAAACGAAAGTTTAAATGTATCAAGAAGGAAACATATATAAAAAAGTGAACACATAGTTGAATAAAAGATGGATCCATGGAAATACAAATAGTACTTAAAAGTTTATCGAATATTTTTAAAGTTAAATTAGATGGATTGATGCATCGGATATGCAGAGAATATTGGTAGAGAAGATTAAGAAGCTTCACGGGATTAATTAATATTATGATTTAATAATTATCATCCTAAATACTAAAACCAAGGATTATTTTCTATAAATTTTACTAAATGGATTAATAATTATTTTTATTTTAAACTTTAACGTGCTTGGAGGAGAACATTTTTAAAAACTCTAGAGAAAATAATAAACATTTTGGACTTATCAGGAACTATCGTCAAGAAAATATGTAATTATAGTTTTGATTCCTTTTATTTTGTTAACCTAGTTTAAATCTAAATTTTTATATAAGATTAGGAAAAACATAAAAACATTAATTTATTAATATTAAAATTTTATAATATAACAATCTAATAATTTAGCTAAAAATATTTTAATATAAAGTGTATGGGTGTGAATTTTTTTTATATCTGCAATGCTCAAGTGGATAAAGGAAGCCTACTGAACACGATGACTAGATAAAGGTTATTGGTAATAATAATAACTATTGATAATTTATAATGTATATTTTTTTTGTTTTCTTTAGATCATCCATAAATTGTAAGAATGAAGTGTAAAAGTTTTTTTTTTTATTATAAATGTAAACGCATTTTTATACAACATTTTAAAAAACATTATGAGATAGGATTGATTTGAAAATATGCATATGACAATTTTTTTTATTTTTTATTAGTGATATAATCCAACATAACAAATAATTATGTGATTCTTTTAAAATTTTCATGTTATTGGATATTCAAATATTGTCTAAGTAGATTGTATATGATTAGACATATAGAATAATGAAGTAAGCAGACTTTTCTTATGGAATCGTAAGATTGTTTAACTATTAATGAATTTTATTTATTGTTTTGTAAATGCAGATAGTTATTTATCGATGTAAGATGTGGAAAATCTTGAGAAATAATGTTGAGATAGTGGCTTGGAAGTACTTAGTGAACAGGAAACCAAGATGATGTTTTAAGAAATAGGATGTTATAAGGAATGGAAATAATATTTAGTCTTTATGTGAATATCAGCATAGTTAACAAAGCCCTATGACTGATACACATTTTATTTGGACAGTGTTTATATTTCTTTAAATATTTGATGTTCTAATAAAGCTGAAGAAATAGCTTTAACATCGTCCCTGTACTAGAGGATATTAGGCAGGTAAATGTCATACCTCTTCGCACTGTGCCATGATTTTGAGATATGTTAAGAGTAATACTCTAGCTTTCTTCCTTAATCCTATGCATCTGTTTTCGCTATCTTTATTTCATGTAACTGCATCATTCAGTAAGATATGTTTAAGAGAAATGATAAATAATTTAGAACTTAGGTTATGCTATCGTTTTGTATAAGATTGGTTTATTTGCTTAGAAGGAATAGGACGTTATAACTTAAAATTGAAGATCCAAAGTATCCTAAGGAAAGAAAAGAATCATAGAATATATTTTGAATTTTATTTCGGAAATGAAATATAAATTTTTTTAAAATAAGGTATCTAAACAAAGATATTTTCTTTAAAGTGATAATAATTTTAAATGCTTTAGTATTATTTTTTTAAGAGAAAAATAAGTATTGCATATTTTTTAAAATACAATAGTACAAAGTAAATTATGTAAACAATATGCATAGTATATTTTTTGTTTATTGATTAACAGAAATATATTGATGATTACACTTATATCATACTAAAGTAAGGCTTAAAGAAGAATATATTATGATTAGTAAACATTGTGTGATAAATACTAAAATCTAGTACTGAATTTTGGATAATATTTTGTGTAACATCTTTGACTTTGCAAGATGAAATTTTTTTTAATATTTTGAGAAATCCATACTCATTATAAAATTTTGTTTTCTATAGAATGTTTTTCTAAGTATGAATTTTTTAAAATAAGATAGTTTAATAATATTAAGGATAAAATGCTGTTGCTAATAAAGTAGATAAATATATTTGTAATAAGTTAACCATAATGAGAAACCAAATAGTAACATTTTTTTTTAAATTTTGTCCTAAATCTAAATAAAGATATAATTGAAATATAAATTATTTTTTTTATAACCTGGTAGATCAAACTGTAAAGTAAAAAAGTTAAGGATATCCACTGTAAATAGTGTAAATAAATTGTTTATTTATTTGTTGTTAGTAATAAACTTTGTTAAATTTTGTTATTTCAAAAATTTTGTGTCCGAGTTATTTATTTCTCCACATCGCTGCATGAAATCACGATATATGCATAATAATTGAAACAAATATATAATTTTGCACAAAAGATAAATAGAGAATTATTTTAAGAATTTTAAATATTTTATTGGTATTCATTATAATTAAATAATCATAATCTTACATTATTTTATTGGTCATAAATCAGTTATCACAATATTATATTAAATTATATGCTATCAGTTGCCACACATATTTTGTTTGTCAGATTATTAAAATGCTACCACGTATTTATTATATCATTACATGAAGATATAAGATCATATTATATTATTTCATTATTTTATTATGGTAATAAAATTGCAGTAAAAAGAAAAGATATCCAGTAGTAGTTAAACAATGAAGAATATTATTACTGTTATTTATTATTATTAGTTTCAGTGTAGTAGATTATGACATAAAATCCCTTCTCATATTTTACTACCATATTTTTAAATTAACTTAGAATAAACTTTATGAACCTGAGATTATTTTATTTGAGCTAGATTATTATTAAATAGAAGATTAAGATTTAATTATTAGTTTAATCTTAGTGAGTAGAAGTTATTAAAGTCGTAAGAATACTATGAGTTTGTTATTTGAAATAGTAATAAAGGGGGGATAGTGTTCTTATGCCATTGAGGTAGTATCCTGTGGGATATTGGCTCAATGTAATCTATCTTGTCACCTGTATTTTCACTTCAAGTCTCATGAAAATATTAAATATTTATTTAATTTATTTTTATAAACTGAACCTTATTTGTATTTTAAATTTGAGCTAGTGAAATATTTTAATTTTAATGCTGAATATTTTAGTTATTAATTATTAACTGAGATAGAACCCATTTTATTTTATATCATATATTATCTGGAAGTGAAGATGCATGAGATTACAGGTTAGATTATGGCCCCCAACGTGGTTGGCATGATGTGTAGTGGAGCTACACATAG